>PVJL010001551.1:0-254704 GCA_004026885.1 Lyroderma lyra
GACAAGGAATAACAAGTGCTGGAGAGGATGTGGAGAAAAAGGAACTCTGGTACACTGCTGGTGGGAGTGCAAACTGGTACAACCACTGTGGAAGGCAGTGTGGAGGTTCCTCAGAAAATTGGGAATGGAGTTACCATTTGACTCAGCAATCCCCCTTCTGGGGATCTACCCCAAAAATCCTGAAAACCTTTGTCCACAAAGATTTATGTACCCCAATATTCATCGCAGCACTGTTCACAGTGGCCAAAACATGGAAACAACCAAAGTGCCCTGCGACAGATGATTGGATAAAGAAGCTGTGGTACATATACACAATGGAATATTCCTCAGCTATAAGAAAAGATGAAATTTTACCATTTGCAACAAAATGGATGGACCTGGAGATCATTATACTTTGTGAAATAAGTCAGACAGAAAAAAAAAACAAAGTACTGTATGACTTCACTCATATGCAGAATATAAAAATGAAAGCAAAGAAAAAAGAAATGAACAAACAAATAACCCATGGACACAATCAATAGTTTAATGTTTATTTGGGGACGAGTGGGTCAGGGAGGGGAGAAAGGGGAGCGGGTGGGAGAGGAATGGGGGAAGCTAAATATAAGGTGATGGAAAAACATTTTTGTGTTATACACTTTCAAAATATGAGATTTCAAATTCCAAAAAAAAAATTAAAAAAAGAAAAAAGAAAATACCCTCAGTTCATGGTGCTTAGTAGTGATGAAGAAACATTATTTAATACATATTAATATGTTATAACTTTGGTGAAAATTGCTTTAATAAAAATATTTTCTTAATTATAAAAAATTTTTAAAAAGTTTAATTAGTAAATTCATATAAGAAGTTTATATACATACTGTAAGACCCCCACATGAGAACACAAGGAGAAGGTGTTTTGTCTGTCCACAATAGAGGGCTTTCACCAGAAACCCAGTGGAACACAACTTGACCTTGGACTTCCCAATCTCCAGAGCTCTGAGAAATAAAAGTTCTTATTGTTTAAACAATCCAGTCTATATTACTTTGTCACTGCAGCTAGAGCATATTAAGATAATTATCTTAAGTATTTTACTTAAAATTTTAAAGGTGGTAATCAAAAAAGTAAAATTAACAATAAGAATGGCTAAACAATAGTAGAAACAAGTGAAAATTGAATAATTTTATGTCCAAATATTTGTCTAAAAATAGAGATATGTTTAACTCTATATCTTTCTTTATCATTTAATTTTAAACTGTTTCATGCATCACTTTGAATCAAAAAAGAAAACAAAACATGCAGAAGTCAGTGCTATGGATGGCATTGTAAGAAAAATATTGCATAAACATGGATTATAATCACCTAAAAGTATAAGAGCTGTACTTACTAGTTCCCTTGCGTCTCATAACAATACAAAACAGAGATTTGCACATAGTGTGGCTTGAGAAATAATGTTGAATTACCAAGTTTATGTTAATAGGGAGATAGATGCTTCAGGGATGCCACATAAAAGTTGTGATCCTTGTGGTTTATTTCATCCAAATACTTTGGTAAGGACAAAAAAATAATTGATCAGTTTGGAGCCTAGCTCTTTAAATTAATAATGAAGGCCAGGGATATGGAGACCATAGATTCTGTCATTTCCCTTTATAAACATGGAAAACAATAAAGATGCATAAGACTTTAGGGGGAATAAAAAATAAATATTAAAACCTAGACTTGTCTTGAGAAAGTTAACTCATATGCACATAAAGCCAAATCAATTTTTAAATTCTATTTCTACTTAATTGACTTTAATTGCCAATTCTTGTCAACAAGGACAAACAGATCTTGCATTTTAAATGAAATGATTCAAGTCATACTAAATGTTTCCTTGAAGTTTCCAAACCATTTCATATGCATGAAGCAATAGCTATAATGGGTTTTGCTTCTATAGTGAAGCAAAAAGAAGCACACTATATTCTACATTTCAGATATTCTCAGAAAAAAAACATAATGCTACTGAAAACAGCATAGTTTATACAACAGTTCCATTTCATGTTTATGAAATCTATCATAAGCTCACATTAAAAATTAATATAATCTTAGTATGTCAACATTATTTTTGCCTTTACTTAGTATTATATTACAAGTGAGGTCTTCTTTTGTCTTGTATCTTTAGATAATAATCACCCATTTTTAAACCTTGTGAAACAAACTCTCTAGGCTACTTGCACAATACGAAGCCTTATGAGGCTTAGGATAAAAATGGGAGACTCAAATTATTTTGTTTTGGTAAAAGCACCTAACAAGAATATACCCCTGATTGCTATCATTGTATCTTTCAAAGGCCAGTAGTAATCTCATCTAATGCTTCACAGTTACACTGATCAAAAAGTTGTCCACAAAGACAAATAGGGAACTTTAGTTATTTATTCATTGACAAATAAAAACAGTCAATTAAGAATGTATGAATCACAAATAAGCTATAATACCAAGCTAATGTCAGTGTCTTCCTACAAAGTTTGCTTTCTTTAGCCAGAAAATCATGAGGGAACAAAATACCTGGTAAAATCAAGTAATTCTTTTTACTGTCCCATCTCAGATGATCTAGTGCAAATTCAAAACTTTGTGCTCTGGGAGTTCCCTGATGGTGTAGTGGCTTAAGGCTTCGGCGTTGGCGCTGTCAGTGCTGTGGCCTGGGTTCGATTCCCAGTGAGGGACCTACCCACATACCAAAAAGCAAAAAAAAGAAACCAAAAAAAAAAAACCAAAACTATGTGCTCTCTCCAGTAACTCAGAGTACTCCTGTCAGTTATTGTGTTTTAAGATTTTATTAAATTTTAGTTAAAATATTATCATGCTAGTTGAACAACATGTGGATAGAGAAAAAATAGTTTTTGAAGATTTAATACCTGGAAAATATCATATGCATAGCAATATAGAGTAGAATGGACACTTCGTCAGAAAGCTTTTGATATGTTCTTAACCTTCATATTATATTTACTATTTCATAAATCCCATAGATAAGTAGATACATTCTACCTATCTATCTATCTATCTATCTATCTATCTATCTATCTATCATCATCTATCTAATTATCTTATTGCTCAAGGGTGATTGACACTTTTCATACTTTAGATTTCTTTTTACCCAAAATGCTATGCTTTCCTAATGTAGATGTCATTTATATTTTATTTGTAGAAAATGTGGTTTGATTTTACTACTATTGATCATAGTGAGAACTCAATGTGGCTTAAAGTATAGATATGCTATAAGACCAAATTCTACATCTAAAGAAATATTGTTCTTTGTATAAAGATTTGCCAATACCTCTTATGTTTCTTACTTCTTAGTTGCTTCCATTTTTTTATTAATGATGATAAAATATTATTATGTCCTCATAAAATATATATGCTTTGGTGATAAAAAAACATAATACAGATTTTGTATTAGTATTTTGAGTTTTTAGTTGCAAATAGAAAATTATCTTCATTAAAATGCAAGACAAAATGCTTGAATTAAAATCAGTAATACATATACAGGGTCACTTAGTAATGAAAAATTAGCCATAAAAAGATATTAAAATGCTAGCAATTATACATTTTAAATACAAATAACAGACAAAATTTTCTCAAAAATGTTAACTATAATTGTTTTTGGATAGTGAGGCTTTGATAAATTTTATCTTTTTAAATCACATTCTTTTTTCTCCTTAAAATGTTATTGAAATAAAATATTTTTAAAAGAATATATTTCTCTGACTCCTGTAAGAATTACATGTTCAAGCTGCCTTGAAATGTTATAGAGATAGAATTATTATTCCCCCAAACCATAGATTCCTTTGAAATACTCAAATATATATGATACTAGAATATTTTTATATGGAAGAACAAATTTTGTTCTTCAAAAAGACAACTAACAAATTACTCATTTTACCTGCAATTCTTGCTATGATTTAGGAAAAGGACCTCCAACAACTGTTCCTGGGGAAAAGAAGCCACATAGGTGCTGATGCTGATATTAAAGATGGATTTCTTTTCTATGGTCAGAATGAGTAATAAGCAATTATACCACCCAGGGTTGAGTTTAAAAGTACTTGGTGTTTATACGGCCTTCCATGAGAAGTTTAGTATATTTATAAATATTTGCCATTTGTTTGCCTTTTGTCAATGACTAAGGATTGGACTGTGTCACTTGTCACTGACACCAAACACCAAAATGAATTAAAATTGTGTCTTTAGAAATAGTTGTCCTTGATACTGTGACATTTGTAAATGAACTTTTAAAGACTGCACCTTTTCTTTACACATTGTTTCAATTTTCTGTCATTCTCAAGTGGAGATTTTCATAATACTAAATTTATCATCCCATCTTTCCAAGATCATTTCTCGGCTCTAAGCTTGTGGTGTACATTTCATCTGTGCAGGAATCTATATTTACTTTCCTCCCCTTCAACTTACAACTAAGTATGTATAAAAGCACTCTCAAGATAGTATATGACATTCCTTAAAAATAAAAAAACTACTGAAATTATAATGAATTATTATTTTTAAGATCCAAGTTGACTAGAAAGATTATTATGATGCAGGTTTTGAAGATAAGCCATGTTCAGAAAATGTCAACCTTAGTCATTTTTCTTTGTTTTGTGATATTTAGATAGAGAAAAATGTTTGTTTTTATCATTATTTAAATGACAGCTTACCTACAGTTCTTTTTTCCACCCACCTTTTTATCCATATTATTTTCTCTTTTCCCTTTTGTTAAGAAATTTATGGCAACTCTAGTCTTTCCTATGTGAATTACGTTGCTTAGGGTCATTATTCGTGTGCTTTCTGCTTTTTCTTAACACCCTTGTAATATTTTATAGTTTATTATTTTTTCATGAAAATAAGCAACTCAGATTCTCTTGAGACAGTTATACAAGTTCTAAGATTTTTTTCTCATGTCAAAAATGAGGCTATGATCACTGACTTCATCCATAACAAATCAAATTAAAAATTAAAAATGGAAAAACAAAGAAAATCAGTTTGGGAGATTGATAAAATCTTTATTTTTACAAACTTAATACAAAATAAACGTGCATCTTCCTCCATATATTTCAATTTATTGTCACTATTACTGCACAAAAAATGCCAGTTTCCAAAATAACTCATCAATTTAATAGCATAGTTCATTCATTGTTTAAATTAAACATTTAGGTCTATCCTTCAGTTTATTATGTTTCTTTTAATATGTATAGTACAACACTATTGTTACAAGGAGAAAACATCTGGAACTTAATTGTCCATTGGTCAAAATTTTTGGCATTTTTCCTCTGCCAAGGTCATGAACCCAATTAATCCTCATTGCAGAAAGGATAAAGGAAATACCAGTGATCATACGCACTAAATGTTATCCAAATCTAACCTGACAGTCAATGCTGATTGAACTGGTATATACCCTAAATCCTAAAAAAGGAGTCTCGCAGGCATATAAACATCTCTGTATTTTACTATTGGCTGTTCTATATGAGTTTGAAAATCAACAATGACAAAACTGTAAAGTTATACATGGGATAAATTTTTACTGGATAGGCTATATTGAGTGTGAATATCTGAAAGTATTTCATGGCTTTATAGAAGAATACACATCATCTTTACCTAAAAAATGTTTTGCCTGTTTCCAGGCAAATGTTTCTTTAACATCTTGTATTTGTAATTGATTACCCATGGAATAAAATTTTACTAAGTCATCCTAGTAGATGTTTAATACTTTTCCTTCTCATATTGTAAAAAGGAATCTTACTAATATCTCTAATTTGAGCTTTTCACATGTTTTTGAATTCTGTTAAATTGTCAGTAAATTTTTGCTGCACTTTACATGATTATATATAAATTATAGTTTATAATTTGTAATTGTAGTTTATATATAGTATATCTACTATTTTTATGTATTTATTTACATTATTATGAAGTGGTTCTATACTCTATACTCTATACTCTATACTCTATAATGTGGTTCTCAAACCTAAGTCTGTTTTCTTCTGTTTTTCTTAACCTGCAGTCTCAATACTGTAATATGTAGTAAAACACAGTATGCCCTGAATTAAATCAGATAATTCATGCTTAATGTGTAAGAACTAAACTAAAATTCTTTCTCATTAGAATACCTTGTTCTACTCTATTTCCAGTATTACTGGTACAGAATCAACTCAATTATATAAATTGGAAACAAAAATGTCCTTTTAGATGTATCCTTTTCTTTCCCTAATCACACCTAATCATTTATCAAGTACTCTCTCTTTTCCTTCTCAAAAATCACTCAAATCTCTCTGCCCTTACATCACTTGCTGAATGCTATTTTTTTCCTTTCCTAGGTTATTGTATGACCCTCCTCAAAAGTTCTCCCACTTCCAGCCTGTGCACTCCTCAGTTAGTCCTCTTCAGAGCAGATTTGAATTGCTCTCTAAAATATAAATCATTTGTTCTCCACTCCTTACAGGAACAAAGTAGCTCCTTTTCTTCTAAAGGATAAAATTAAAAATTTTAACATAACCTACAAGATTCATTATAATCTGGCTCTCATATCTCTTTCTAATTGATCAATAAAACTTCTCAAATCTAGAAGTTATTCATATATTCTCATCATAACAAGGTCTTTATTTAATCCCTTTTTCTGTCGTGAAAAATCTTGGAAGATGGTAACATATACAATGATCTTCACATTAGTCCTATTCCCATTGAACTTCTTGTTCCCAAATTTTTATTCCAATTTCCAAAAATTTACCTTAGGCTTCCTTGTCAGTCTTTGGCTCATTCTTACCTATAATGTATCTGGGGTGGGGTTTCAGAAAGTCTATCAGAGAATAATTCTTGGGAGGCTAAACTCTGAATAGATATTTCAAAACTTTTATTGTTGGAGAAATAATAAAATTCTACCCAGCCAAAGCAGAAAAACCTTTGAGACCATCTCAGCTATTCATTTGGAAGGCTTAATAGGAGTGAGGACCATGGCCTAAGAATAGTTCTCTTCTCTAGGAGTAAGCTCAAAATGGGATATTAGCAACACTCCAACAAAATCTATATCCAAAACTTAAGAAAATAAAGGAATTCCACTGGTATTTGACTAGTGTCTGATAGTAATTTGACTACTTGCCAAAACAGAACATGACCTTATTTATAGGAAGTTAAACTTCAGAGTATCTATTTAGTATCACCCATAATATATAGTCTAAATAGAAAATTTTAAGGCAAAGTAATAGATAAAATTGATCAATAACTTCAAGGTTAACATATAAATAACAAACTTCTGAAATGATCCAGCATTAAAGTAAAAAGGCAAAAATTTTTAAACAAGTATAACTATTATATTCAGTAAATTAGAAGGAAAGATAGACAATAGGATGAAAATAAGTATTAGTAAAAAAATAACAAGACCCATATGAACCAATCCAAGAAACCTTCCAGAAGTGCAATATCCTACTTGAAATAATAAATGCATTAGATGGGTTTAACAGCAAATGCACCCCACTAAAGTTAGGATAAGAAAATTTGAAGGCAGTTAAATTTAAAAAAAGAAACAAAACACTACACTAAAACACAGACAGCACTACATGAAAATAATACAAAAAAGGCAAATATGTACATTTTAGAGGATCAAATTGTTTAATAAGTGAAGTCTTAGAAAGAGAAGAGAGTGATAATAAGACAAAAACAATACTTAAAGTAAAATCTCAAAATTTGGTGAAAGATATTTGCCTACCAATTGAAAAAACTCATCAAACCAAACACGAATAAATAAATAAATAAATAAATAGATAGATAAATAAATAACTAACTAAATAAATAAATGTGAAACTCCACTCAAATACATTGCAGAAACTTGCTCAAAACAAATGATAAGGGAAATCAATAGAAAAAAAGTCAGATGATTTCTCATCAGAAATTAGAGAAACCAAAGATAATGAAATGGATTGTTTAAAGGCATGAGAGAAAAAAATGTCAATATAAAAATTCTATACCCAGGACATATGTTAAAGCAAAATAAAGATGCTATCAGAAACAAATACTTAGACTTCAACAGGCCCAAAGTATCACAAATCCTAAAGATAAGTCATTTGGAAGCATGAAAGTGTAAGAGCAGGCTGATAAATTTTGCTTCCACTGTAATTATTTTTGCTGTTACATTAGGCATTTTTGGATATAACCAGTTCTATGTAGTCACATGCTATCTCCCCTACATAAGTCTTGACCCTGCACACACTGTTGTTTATATTTTTCATTCAGTGCACATCAAAATGAAAGAGTGGTCAGACCTTCAGTTCAAACAGGGTGCTGTTATTAAATTCTTAACAGTGGAAAAAGTTCCTCCAATTGAAATTCACAGAAAAATGCAAACTGTTTATGGTGGTCAGTGTCTTGATGTGAGGACAGTAAGATTCTGGGTAAGGTGTTTCAAAGATGGAGAAATGGGGCAAGCAGATTTGAGTGACCGACAACAAAGTGGAAGATCTATAACTGCAAGTGATCAGCTTCATCAAGATTTCATTGAACAACTAATCTGCAGAAATCATTGATTTAAGGAAAAGAAAATTGTTGGTAAATTAGGAATTTCTAAGGAGAGAGTGGAATACAATATTAGTGTTCTTGGATTTCACAAAGTTTGTGCCAGATGGGTATATGCTACCTGATAAAGTGAATGCTGAAAAAGTTGCATTTCTTGGGAACTCCTGGAATGTTTTGAAAAAGAAGGTGAGAACTTCTTAAAGAAGATTATTACAGGTGATGAACCTTGGTTCCATCATTATGACCTTGAGAACAAAAGACAGTTCATGGAAACTTCACCATAAACTTCAGCCAAAAAAATTCAAAACTCAGGCCTCGACTGGGAAGGTCATGTTAACTGCTTTTTGGTTTGAATATTCTTTCATTTCCATGTGCACTGGGCAAAAAATGTAAGCATCTGTGTGTGCAAGGGCAAGAATGATGGAGGGGAGATATCATGTGACTACACAGATCTAGTTATATCCAGATATGTTTAATGTAACAAAAAATATAAGTTTTACAGTGGAGGCAAAATTTATCAATCCACCCTCACTTAAGAAGGAATTACCACCATTCAAAATTATATATGCATATATATGTATAAATATACAACAGTATTGAATATTTAAAGCAATAATAATAAGTACAATAAAATTTTTCTCTCAGTCTATAATGTATGTAAAAACAAAATATATGACAAGTACAAAAAAGCAGAAAGGGACCTAAATCAGTTAAAATGTTATACAATTTTGTGCATTGTTGGAGATGTGGAATAATATTGATTTCATATAGACAAAAATAAATTAAATGTGCATTTTGTAATTTCCGTTGTAAACAATCAATACAACAATCTTAGAAACTATAGAAAAAAGCTTGTAGATGCAATTAAACAAAATAATAAAATACATAATTAATATGCAATGAGATAGAAAACAGGTCATAAAGGAACAAAGGTCACATGGTACAAGTAGAAAACAACCAGCAAGTCTTCAGATCTGAATAGAAAAAGTACCAATGGATCCTTCTGGGGAGCTGGCAATATAATATTCCTTAACATGGGAGGTGTTCACTATAGATTTCTGTTTGATGTTTATTTTGGTTTTCAGTTTTTTAAAAAGGTAAATAAGAGTTAGAATATTTAACATCAGTGGATCCACATTCATGCACAGCTACAATAATCTAGAGCTGAATAGCAAATACCCAAATTAAAGGAGGGATGGATTGTTAAAATGGCCCATCTCTCAATATACCTACTACATGTTTATTGCCTGTCTTTTGTAATATATTTTTCTGATTTCTCCCCTAAGTTCTCTTTATTTTACAGGAAGTAGTCCTCTAAGGTGAATTGCTATTACTCTCATTTTATATATGAGAAAACCAAAATCTAAAAGAGATGAAGTAACTTTCCTAGACTACATGGCAGATAAGTGCCTTACTTCATTTAGTGAACCAAGTTACACCAGGGTAAAGTCTTAGCCTATATCAAATTGCTATTTAGATTGTACACATACGTACCACCTTAACAATATTAATGAAAGTAATGTATTTGTATGAAGTAGTAATATTGAAAAAAACATAATATGAAAAAGGCTGTATAAATTAAATATTAATTAACATATATGTGATTGTATATATTATATTCATGATAAAAGGAGGGTCATCATAAGAGAAAAAAGATAAAACTTTGGTGCCTATGCTCTTATTTGTATAACATCAATTCAACTGAGTGAGTTGTTTTTCATTTTGAATATTACAAATTTTTTTCTATACAAGAACTTTGGCCTTGAGATTCTGTGGCCAAATAAAATAAAATAAAAAAATTAGGTGTCACTAAGAGAGAAAATGGAATTCAGACAGAGAGATTCACAACTTATACCATATATTGTCCAAGTAGAATCTCAAAGGTATTTATTTTAAAATATATTTATATAAAATATCTCCTATAAAATATCCAAACAATAATCTATTTTTAAATCTTTATTTTTTAATTATATGGCCAAGATTTAAAACAAATTATTTGAAACATATATTGCCAATTACACATTTAATCATTTTAGGGTTACCCATGTTCTTGAGGAAGTTTTAATAAAATGTCATTGAAAGAATATAGCTAAAGTAATAAATAGCTGATATTTCTGCTTTCAACATAGTTTAATTTAAAAATACTTCACCATCTTATATCAAGTAAAAGATAATATGAATTCATATTTATTCTTGCTAAGATTTCAAATTTTAGAGGAAGAAACAATGATATATGTATAATGAAATTATGAAATCAGCATATTCTTAATTTCCGTTGTCTCTAAAATATAAAAGGGCAAGTTTAATGTGAATGTGTGTATATGGGAAGTGAGAGAACTCTAGACTCCTCATCTGCTTAAAATGTAAGAGGTTATTAAATGGACACTATCAATCATTGAAAAAATGATTTCTTATCAAATTAGTTATCAAAGTATCAGGAGTTCTAGTTACTGGAGCCTGACAGAAGACAAAAGTGAACTCTTGTTGGAAACAGTGATAAAAACCCATTCAGGTGTTGGAGCCTCTCACCAGCTCTAAACCCACTGGCTACGTGTGCACAGCTCAGATATAGTCGAGCTAGAAAGTAGAAGAAAGTCATACTAGTTCTGGGGCAACAGAAACTGGTCTTTTCTTAGGAGAAGAAAGTAAAAGAAAAATGCAGAAAGGGAAATACAACCTTAGAAAAAAATTGCTCAAAATAAAATACCTCCACAACAAAATCTAATTTTAGAACATAGTCATCACTCCAAAAAGGAAGTCCATAGTCATTAGCATCTCCCAGGTTCTAACTTCAAGCAACTTCTAATCTACTTTCTGTCCCTAAAGTTTTGCCTAATCTGTACATTTCACTGTGAATATACTAAAAAACATTAAGTTGTATATTTTAAATGGGAAAACTCTATGACACGTGAATTTTATCTCTATGAAGCTCATACAAACGGAGCATCTCATAGGGAAGTAGCTAATGTCTGTTCAGATAGCTTGAGGTGTTCTGACTTCTGCATCTGTGAGTCTAATAGCTCTTCTGAGACTGTAGAAAGTCTAGGAATTGGGATAATCAGGGGCATTCAAATAGTACTGGCTTTCATAAATGAATGCAGTTATCAATTGGGTATGCAAAGCAATAAACTCAAGTATTATCAACTCAAAATAAATCATTAATTGAAGTTAAGTTTCTATGGATCTTATGAGCAGAAATTATTTAGTCAATTAAAAATAAATTACATAAGCAACCAGATCCAAACAGGAGATTATATGCCTGATCATCCTGTTCAGAATTCTGTAAAACTTAACTATGTTTGGTAAGTTTACTAGATCTCAAATACAGATAACTCAGACAAGTGACCTTGATTTTCTTCTTTTCAGTGATACCCCATTTAGTATAGAATGGAAAATTGCTGTCAGGAAATGTAAAGAGAATAATTTAATCCATATAAAAATGTGGATATTTGTTCCAATAATTTCTATCACTGCAGAGTTCTAAGTTTGCTATATGTAGAACCAAAAAATCTTGGAAGACAGACAACAAAAGTGTAAAGTATTTATATATGCCTTTGGAACTTTCTAAAGGAAACAGAAAAATAAGTCTGCAACTAAAATGTGTAAGTCAAGATGTAATATGAACCTACTAAAATTATTCCATTTAAGAATTTCAATTAAGTTTTAGAAACCTCTCATGATTCCTGATATTAATTTGATCACATGTACTGATATTTTTAATTAGGTTTAACAGGACAATTTAATATTAAGATACATTCATTTATTTATGTACATATATTATTATATATTTTTTATTTAGTAGCCTTTTGAAAATTGGACTAACCCCAGCTAATGGTCATAAAGTATAAATAATGATAGTGTCCATTAAAGAGTTAAATAAGATTACTAAGTAAACCTCAAAGATCTGTGTTTTATTCATTATAGTTTTCTTTCTCTGGTTTACTCAATACAGTTTTCCTTTATATTGAATGTTATTTATGCTATTAAGTATGTTATACATTTATAAGTCCTAATTCTTCCCTTCCTGTCTTTTAAGATAAATAATTCCAGGATGTCAAAAAAAAAGTACACACTTTTTAAGAGATGTTATCTATGTGTTATTTTTTGAAGTTGAATTGAATTGTGATAGTAATGTGTAGTATGATGTTCACTCAAAAGATGGCATTAATCAAATGAGTGCTAGTATCATCAGGAGACAGGCAGTACAGTAAAAAAAAAATGGTAGAAGTACAATTGTTGCTCAAAGAGCACAGATCATTTTGAAGTAGTATTTGAAATTCAAGAACATTTGAATTTCCCCCATGTTTTCCTGATTTAACACCCTTTGACTTTTACTTCTGGGAAGGATGTGGTATGTTATAGAAAACCAGGTACACTGGTGGTACTTCAGGAAGAAATTGAAATAACACGTACAGTGAGTGATGCAAGTAGTCACTTTGGTCAACATTGCTCAAACTCTAGTTTGTTGTAATCAGAGGTGTCTGAATGTCGATGGCAACCCCTTTGAGCACCTCTTGTAATTGCAGAAGTCAAATGTGATTGTGTTCACTTTTCGTTATCAACATATATTGAGTATTACAATTTTGATACAGTTTTTTCTTTCTTAAAATGTGTACACATATTTTGGCACCCTCTGCATAGGGTACATACTAATTGTGACATCATTTGAACCAATATGCTAGTAATTTAATTTCAAACATTGGGAAGAGGCATGGTTTAGGTAATTACTAACTAGAGTTTAAGCTAATATGGGGCTTCAAACACTTCTTGTTGAGTCTTATTGCAATACAAAAAAATTTTTAAAAAGCATTTCTTTATTAATTCTAACCTTTTGGAACTTGGCCAATTTAAAAAATTGGGACTCAAGACAGAAAGAAGAATTACAGAGAAATTGTTGATTTGGGGGGCTAGTATTTTGGTTATATATCTCTGTAGGTTTTTAAAATTTTTTGTTTGTTTTTTATTGAGATAACAACTGAGGATGAGCACTAAGTTACTTACTAGCCCCCAGTCTATGCTTCCCCATATTTAATTTGTACTTGTTCTATGTCTCAGGTGAGCAAAATATAGATGATAATCCAGCCTAGAAATAATTTTGTTGTTTTAAATTTTAACAAACTGCTCAGGCAACAAATTCAATTAAGATTCAAGTCCAAAATTCTCGAGTCACTACTTAGAAAAGAAACCTTAGGGCAATGCCACCAGGTGGAAATGTGAAGCAAACAAAAACTACAAATGAAGTGATATATTTAGCAGTCACATTAGAAAGATAAAACAAGTAAGTAAAATTAATTTCAAAATATTGTCACTTTAAATGTTATTAATAGAAAATTATTTGATATTTTAGCTATTTTTTCATATTAAGTCTTCAAAATCAAATTTGGACTAACCACGTTTCAAGTGCTGGTGTCTAGGAGGTCTGAACTCATCCTAAAGAAGGTGAGATTTTACATGCTTTATTGCTTAATATCACAATGGTCATCTTTGATGTAATTCCCTTAGGAAGCTATGCACCAATGCCAGTGCCTAGTCCACTCTTCAAAGCAATTCTGGAAATATTTTTCTGGAATGGCCATCAGAGCTGTCATCATATTACCCTTGATGTCCTGAATGTTATCAAAATGTCTTTCTTTCAATATTTCCTTTATCTTCAGGTAAAGAAAAAAGTAGCTGTGAGCCAGATCAGGTGAGAGGGAGAGTGTTTCAATATACTTATTCATTTACTGGCTAGAAACTACCTCACAGACAGTGCCATGTGAGCTGGTGCATTGTGATGTGAAAGCCATGAGTTGGTGAAAATTTCAGGTCATTTTCACCTAACTTTTTCACACAGCTTTTTCAGCACTTACAAATAGTAAATTTGGTTGACTGTTTGTCCAGTTGGTACAATTCATAATGAAGAATCCCTCTAATATATAAAAAAAGTTTGCAATATTATTTTGACTCTTGTTTTGGACTAACAAAATATTTTTGGCCATGGAGAATTGGCTGACTTCCATTGTGCACTTTGACATTTTGTTTCAGGGTCAAATTGGTACACCCATGTTTCATCACCAGTGATAACAAGGCTTTAAACATCATTTACCTTTTCCAAAATGTCTTAGCAAACTTCAACTCTTCTCCGCTTTTGTTAATAGGTGAGCTCCTTCAGGACCATTTTTGCGTACACCTTTCTCATGCCAAAATTTTCAGTTAAGATTTTCCTAACTGTTTCTCTACTGATGTTTACTTGGTATGCTATGCTTTTCACAATCAGCTGATGATTTTGATGCACAATTCAACAAATTTTTGCAATGTTTTCATCAGTTCTGCTCCTTACTGGCTGCCCTGATCTCTCATCAGTGAAACACTCTCCCCTCAGAAAACCATTTAATCCATTTGTACACTTTCATTTTCTTCATGGCATTATCTCCATAAACTTGGACTACCACATTCCTAATTTCACTTCCACTCTTGCCAAGTTTAACAGGAAATTTAATGTATGTTCATTGTTCTAATTCAAGCTCTAGTGGCACACAAAAAACACACATCAACAATAATGAACACCACTTAGCAAGATACCGGCACACATTGGCATGCACACAGCTGTGAGACACATACATACGAAGGTTATGAAACCTCACCAAGTTATTTGTGCAGTGCTGCCAATGTAAGTGTATGGTGGCAAGTCCACAAACTTAATTGTTAAACTTCATACAGTTAAAGTGAGGTATTGATTAGAAAAGAACAAAATACTACAATTTGGATTGAGGATGTGTGGGAAGACCCTAATGAAAATGCAGACATTGAGTCTCTAATTTTGATGCCTCTATTGCCAATGAAAGTGAGCATTCCAATGCCCAATGATAGCTATCTCTTCACCTTCATGTAAGGCAGCTGTCAAACAAGACAACATTAATTCTTCTCAGGATGACCCTCACCACCTCTCTTTGCCTTTAGACCTGTAACTGGGCTCAAGTTTCAGTAAACCCTTAATGATCAGGTATAATGTATGACTCATGAGGAGGTGCACTACACTCCAAAAGAACATAAACCTGGAGAACATATGTAAGAATGGGTATTGAGGGTATAGGATAATAGTGAAAGGAACATATAGTTGGATCAGGTTAAATTATTGACATGGGTTCACTAAGCAGATATTCTGCATTTTAATGTTGCAGCTCAGGAAATTAGGAAGAACTCTAACAATTTATGTAATTGGTTTACTGAAACTTGGATAAAAAGGTAGTCCCCAGTAAATGACCTGCATTGGTTTAATATAGAGGAAGTGGTTCAAATGCTTGGGGATATTAAATGTTAGAATGGGTTTGTCTTTTGAGACTTATTCACCCATGTTGGGAGTGTCCAGAAGACATACCTGTCATGAGTACTATGAGAAATAAATTTGTTAGGGGAGTTTCAGAATTATTGGCGAGCTCTCTGGTCACCCTTCTCTGTAGGCCAGACCTTACAGCAGAAACTACAGTCACTGATTTAGGAAACCTACATGCATAGGGAGTAATTGGACCCCCAGGTGACAAAGCCACATGGCAGTACTCGATTGCCAAAGATAAGACTGTTACCATAATGTAGAGCAGCATCAAACAACCATCAGAATAGTTGAGTCACACAGACCAATTAATCATGGTGTTCCTAGAAATGAAATAGATTAAAAGTCTACAAAATTCTTACTTGATCTTTATAATCATAAAAGTTCTAGATCAAGTGAGCACAGGTCTAAAGGGAATCATAAAAACAGTGAGGCACAGCCCCTGAATCAATTCCCAGCCTTGAGCCAAGTTACAGACCTAGAATCTCTTGAATGAAGGGAAAGCCAGGTCCCCTTGTAGTAGGACTCTAAGACTTACAGTACTCTTCATCTTTCCCCCAAGCTTTCCCAAAGTGTCCTATAGACTATATCTGTGCACTGGGGAAAAAGAAATTATCAGATATTCTGCAGACTACTGGACACTGGTTTTGAAATGACACCAATTCCAGGAGACTCAAAGTGTCATTGTGGTTCATCAGAGTAGAGAATTATGAAGGTCAGATTATCAATGGAGCTTTGGTTCAGTTCCATCTCACATTGGGCTGTGTGTTTTTCTGAACCCACATTTTGGTTACTACCTGAGTTCTGAAATGCACAATTAGAATAGATATATTTAACTGTTGGCAGAAGTCCTCATTGGTTCCCTGACTTGTGGAGTGGGTGCTGTTATAGTGAGAATGTCCAAAGAAAAGCCAATACAATTGTCTTTACTTAGGAAAATAGTAAATGTAAAGCTTTGTCACATTCTTGGGGGTAATGCAGATATTATTACCACCATCAAGGACTTGAAGGATGTTGGGGTTGTGAATCCTACCATATCCCCAAAACATGAACTTATTTTGACTGTGCATAAGACAGATGGATCTTGGATAATGACAGTGGATTATCATAAACTTAACCGGATGGTGACTCCAACTGCAGCTGCTATACCAGATGCGATTTCATTATCTGAGTAAATTAACAATCCCCTGGAACCTGACATGCAGATATTGATCATGCAAATTTTTTTTTCTGATACTTGTTAGTAGACCATCAGAGGCAGTTTGCTTTCCATCAACAAGGCCAGTTATAAACCTTCACAGTCCTACTTTAGGAGTATCAATTCTCAAGCCCTATGTCATAATTTAGTTTACAGGGATCTTGACCATCTTTCCTTTCCACAAGGTATCACACAGATTCATTGCATTGATGACTTTATGCTGATTGGACCTGCTGGGCAAGAAGTAACATTGAGTTAAAAACCAAATATTCATAACAAGTATTTGTTGATTTTCCATCACCTTATGTGCATAAACAAATTTGTCACTTTTGGCCATGGATGTATTGTCTTGTTGGGAATTATATCCTTAAAGTAGATACAGGTTTTTCAACAAGTAGAATTAATGGGGATAAAGACTGTTGAGAAACAGTTGAAATGTCCTTGAGTTACTTAGAAAGTATTTTTCTTAATTTGAGTAGAAACATGATTTCCCTCTTTCTAGTTGGACTCATTGATAGGCAGTAAGAATAGGGGTTCCCTGGTGATGTAATGGCTAGGTTCTGGAACTCTCAACACTGCAGCCTGGGTTCGATTCCCAGCCAGGGAACCACCAGAAAAAAATAGATATATTGTTATATTTTTACATCTTTTCCCATGGTTGATCCCTTCCTCTTTCTTATTCCATTGGTTAATAAAGTCGTTTTGTAATTTCACAATGATCATTTAGGATTAGACTTTCAGAGCTACACCCTGGAATGAATTTACACTACTTTCTTTCATTTATTTGCTTTAGGGTCTACCTTTTATTTTTTTATCAATCCCCTTTCATAATTGCCTTGTCTACCTTTACAAGAGAAGCATAGACTTCTCATCTACTTCAAAGTATGACATAGTGCCTTGTGATGTACAAAACATTTTTGTATATAATGGAAAATACAAAATATTTCCATTGTGTTGAAAGAGTGAATGACTTAATACCCTGGTAATATATCCTTTTGCAAGCCAAGTGGTTTCTATTTATTTACTTAAAAAAAAGAAGAAAGTTTCAATTGTTTCCAACTAGTAAATTATTTAGTTTATTTAACTATATATTACTCTGTGATCTTTTGTATAACTTTAGAGAAATTCAAAGAGTTTTATGACAGTGTTACAAATAATTCTTCCATTTGCAGTGATTTAAGTAAAAGTGCTTATCAGCTTTTTAATATTTATGTTTTTATATTTATGGAATTGTAAAACACACATAGCCAAAGCAATCCTAACAAATAAAACAAGGTCAGAGATATCACACTCCCTGACTTCAAATTATACTACAAAGCAAAAATAATAAAAACATCATGGTATTAGCAGAGAAAAAGCAGACACACTGACAAATGAAACAGAATTGAGAGCCCAGAAAGATATACATGGACAAATAATTCACAACAAAGAGCCAAAAATATACAATGGAGAAAAAAAAATGACTCTGGGCAAACTGGAAAGCCACATGCAAAAACTGCTATTTGTCACCATATACAAAAATTAATTCAAAATGGATCAAAAACATAACTATAAGACCTGAAACAATAAATTGCATACAAGAAAACATAGGCACTAAACTTATGAACCTTTGCCTTAAACAAGATTTTTATGAATTCAGCTTCAAAGATAGGGGAAGTAAATGTAAAAATAAATGAATGGGACTGTATCAAACAACAATCTTGGTATATTTTACTGCTTAGAAACTAGTCTTTTATAACTGACTCTTTTTTGAAATATTATTTTCCATTGATATTTATAAGAATTCTGTTAGTATTTTTAATCTACCAAAGAAAAAAATGGATGACAAAGTTCTACTTGCAGTACCATGTATAATAATTTCTAACTCTAGGTTAGTTTCACACACTAAAATCTTGCCCTAAATATGCCTATATGAGTAATTCATGTTCATGTTTTTGTTTCTGGAAAGTATGATAGTATAATCAATGTAAGACTGATAGTGAAATTGCATTTCATGAAGGCAAAAATTCTGTGGAGAACGTGGAATAAATACATGGAATGAGAGGTGGTTCCCTGGTGGTGCTTTGATGCTCTCATCACCACAGCATGGGTTTGATTCTTAGCCAGGGAACCAAACAAAAATATAAAAAATAAAAATAAAATAAAAAATTATAGAAAGAGGATAAATAATATAAAATTTTGAAATTCTTACACTTGTACTTTTTGAATGGATGGATGATAGTGAATATCAGAAATTTATCATATTTTGATTCCATTGGGTATATTTATTTATTTTATTTATTTTTATTTTTTTTGTGTGTTGAATAAATATATTTATTTCATCTTGAATGACAGTACAAATAATTACCAGATGCAAAACAAAGAATAGCACAGATCCATACACAATGGCTCATTGTCTTCAATGATGACATTATTGGGATACCTCATGTATTTGTTCTTAAAAAATTGTTTTTCTTTAACGATGGAAAAGCATTTAGTGGAAAGAACTTTAATTAAAGTTTAACCACAGATATAAATTAACACTGATTTGAGTATTTTCTGACATTCACAAACTGAAAAAAGAGGCAGGCCTCACTTATACTGGGTGCCAAGAAAAACCAGAATCAGATTAAACAGTTTTGGGTGAATCGCAAAACCAGTAATCGAAATTACTATCATCTAATCCAATTGTTCTCAATCCTGATTTTGCATCGAAACAACCTATGAGGTCTATTAAATACAGATACCTATACCAATCCCCAAACAATGAATCAAAGTCTTTAAATTGAGACATAGGCATCTGGTTTTAAAAGCTCAAAAGATTAATGTAGATATTGTTGATTGCCCACCTTTTTTTCCTGTCCTTTCAGAATCATGATTGAAAGCATTATCCATTCTGTCCCCATATATACCTCATGTGTCTCAGGAAGAGGATTTTACTTCCAGCTCCAGTGGACCCAACTGGCCTAAGGGTTATTCCATACCTTATGCCAGTGACTGGCTTAGGGATGGAAAGGTCTAAGCCACTTTAGATCAATGTGACCCAAGGATTTGGTGGCAAATTCAGGGAAAGCTTTCTTGTATTAAGAGAGGGATCCTGGAACCCAGCCTGACTACTCCACTGCATGTAAATGAAGGTGCACACGGCCCCAAGTGCTACTGGCAACCACTCCATGACCACGAGGGTAGCCAGCCTTAGGATGATGGTGCCAATGCTGCAGTTGAAAACGAGAGAAAACCCCAGAGGTTCTTAATGGCACTATTAAATCACTGGATCAGAAATACAAAAGTCCAGCATATCAGTAAATTTCATGTATAATGATTCAATACATTTTCTTAAGTAATTTTAAGTTGAATTTTTAGTTATTTGAACCTGAAAGCTAAAAAATGGTCTGCGTTATACAGCATTCTTTGCATCAGAACAATCTCTGTTAAGTAGGAACTACAAAAACCTCTTTATACTTATTTAATCTATAAATCTGAGATTGATTTATCTTTCTTTTAGCAAGGAATCTATAAAAAATTCTGTATCTTGTTATATTTATCTAGTACTTGAGCTGAACTGTATTTAAAAGTTTATATTCATTGCATTCACTTTGCCATTTACTCAAAGTTCTTGCTATAGGCTTTGTCTTGGATATGTAAGACCATTCGCCATGCATAGAAGTCCCTGTATTCCTTTGGTAATTCAGCCAGTGCTTTTAAGGGTCCGTCCAAAATTTGTGCAGCTCTTGATGCTGCTGTAGGATCTTTGTTTCCATATGTATCTGTTTTATCACAGCATTCAGATGGAAGATGCTTCCAAAAAACATTCACTCCCACTCCAAACTCTTCAGAAACTACATTTTGGAACCATAAAGCAGGAATGAATAATACACCTCCAGCTTTAAGGGAACATTCATATCTTCTAGCCTTGGAAAACAGTGGATATTTAGCTAAGTCTGGGTTATCTATATTAAGTACTTCTGATTTAGAACCTGATAAATATAAATACTGAGCATCTGGAGGATTGAACAGCACAACACACTTCTTTCCTGTCACTTGTATTAAGAAGTTATCCATTATATCATAGTGGGTCCAAAGTTGTAATCCTGGTGAGCTTATTCAAAAAACACTGGAAAAGAACTGCTCCTCTTTGAAGAATTTTGGAAACTTAATATCTCCTTCCAATAAAGCAAACTGCTTTCTGATATCTGCAACATCCTTTCTAGGGTCTTCCCCAAGTGACCTTAAGTAGTACTTCTCATCCTCTGAAATAAAGAATTCTTTATGCTTTTCTTCAGCTGCCCTCTGAACCAACTTGTTCAAAGGTAAAGTTCTGCGAGTGAAGGTCCTGCATGAATTGCTCCTGCGAAACGCCCTCGAGTCGAGGTACCGAGAGGCGCTGCCGGGTCATTGTTGCTGACGTTCGTCCTTTTCCAAGTCCCGGAAGCTCTGCTCTAATGTTCTTCTACTAGCCATCCGCCCGGAAACACGAACCGGAGAGAAAAGGTCCGCGAGGCTTCTGGACTCGCGAGAGCGGCAGGTTCCGAGGTTGGGCCGGAGGACTTTGTATGGGTTGTGTGCTGGAGGCCAGCATGGCACGGACTCACCAGAGCTGGCAGCAGTAGGCCAGCTTTACTCTCCAGCCTCTTTCTCCGAACCTTTCCATTGGGTAGATTTAAAGTAGCGACATACAGTTTATTTCAAAGTACCAGTGTTTATAATTTGCCTAAAATCACATTATTTGCAACTATTTAATTATAACAATTTTAAATGTCAAGATAAAAATTTGTGAGGAGATACATAGACTTTCAAAATACTTTAACTGATGAATGAGGCCAATAGTGGTGGCAAGCACTTTATAAGAAAATAGTCATACAAATCAGGAGTGTGCAGATTAACAGTGAAAAAGAGTCAGGGACATGACCACACAGAACAGCAAGGAAAGGGGAAATATTTACACTGAGTAAAGACAGTTTAACATTAAAGAAAGTAGAAGAAAGATGATTTATTGAAGAATAATTAGGTGAAAGTGAAGTAGCAGAAAATAAGCTTAAGATTTGAAATAATTAAAATTAATTTCCATGTTATTCATAGTAACCGTTCAACTTCTGGCCAGTCACAAAATATATTGGAGGCTCAATTTTTCCAAACATAAATGGAAAGCCTGTCCTTACAGTTTAAAGACTGAATATAGTAATATGATATCACTCACCCCGTTACACTTAATGAATATTTATAGAATTAATACAAATTTAAGTAAATATAAACAGTATATTTTTTGTTACGTCCTGCTGAATATATACATATTTTTTGTCAGTGCCCCCCAAGAAGAATCCTAATTAGGAATTATTTGTACTAGCGATCACAGATCTATGTTATATTTGGATGTTGCCAAGCATCTGGTCATTGGAGTAATGCCCAGAAAAAAATAAAGTAGTCATCATTCCATATACCCACACACCTCTTTAGGCAGAAAGAGACATGCATTGATAAAGTCCAAAGATGTGTGAAATACATGAAGTTATATTAGTAGATGTACTAAAATCAAAATACTTAAAATACACATTATTTTGCCACTATTTGTACAATTTAAGGTGTATCAATCAGATGTTTTATTTTCCATAAGGGAATGTCTACTCATTTTTTTTTCTCATCAGGAATAGAAGCTATCCAGTGACAAAGAAGAAAACTACATTCACACATTTTCCAGTTTGAGAGTAAATATTGAGAAGATAGTATGTCGTCCTATGAGACTAAAATACCAAATGTGAATAAAACATTTCTAGGAGTTGCTCAAAAACTGAGGAGTTCAATCATGGTTCTCAGGTACACAATATATTATTGGGAAAAAAACCCCATCAAACCATTACCCTATTTATTGTATAATTGAAGCAACTGTAATTTGATTTGAATAGCAAAATATCTTCACAGCTGTTAGTTGATATCATATAATAGTAATTTTTGTTGTAATAAAATGACTTTGATACTGCAAATATTATTTCTTCTGTTGAATTCACAACAATAAATAATAGCATCTATTATCATCCTCTAATACTTGGTAATATATAATTTTATTTATACAACTATTTCAAAATACTAAGGTCTTTTTTTCCCTTGAACTTTACAGATGATATCCTATACAATGTTATTCTATATTTAAGTATAATAGACAAACTTGGAAATATTAATTGGACTTCAAATAGCAGGATTTTTTTTTCCTCTGAAACTTTGACCTGAACCTTGAGCTAATGATGAAACAAAGCAATCATTTTGTTTACTCAATGCTATCATATATACTGAACCATGTTAAACAAAAACATGGCAACTGGCAACTCTTTTATACATCCTTAAGTGAGAGTTAAATATACTGAAACACCAATGTGTTAAATTAGCTAATCAATAATCAAGACTTGTCTATTTGCTTTATATTTTTATGAGAAAATTCCAGTCCTTTTTATAATACAAAGTAGAACAATTCACTGAAAATGACAAAATAGAAGTTTACTTTAAATTATTTTCCACAAATGCTGTAAAAAATTTTCAATTTAATTCATTAAGAAATTAATACATAGTCAAAATGTTTATTTCATGCTACAAGAAACAAAAATCAGTGCTTTGTCTATTCTTACATATTTTCTAGGTGACACAAATATACTTCAAAAAAATTTTCATGGTGTCATGCAAAGTTCATTGGGTTTAAACATGAAATTAAAGTTTCATAATAGTTTAATAGCTCCAAAAGTGTCACCAGAAGTTTTATTATGGAGTTCCCTGGTGGTGTAGTGACTTAAGGCTTCGGCGCTGGCATTGTCAACGCTACAGCCTGGGTTCGATACCCAGTCAGGGAATTATCCACATACAAAAAAAACCAAAAACAAACAAACAAAAAAAACAGAAGTTTTATTAGATTTTATTTTTTTATAGCTAGTTTTTACCATATTTTGCCAATGAAATACTCAAATTTGTTTCATATTTTTTCTCTACCAATTAACTTGTTTATTGACTTACTTATATTTAATAAAATTCTGCAATAGCTTTTAATTCAAATATCCAAAGGAAACAAAAAATTTTCATTGAATAATATATTAATGATTAATATTGTAAGAGTTAAAATCTGTGGTGTCATATATATATGTGTGTGTATATATATATATATATATATGTATATATATGCTAAATGAATTTTATTAGTACATGATAAACACTCAAATATTAAGCAGCTATTGGTAGACTATTATGCATACTATTATTAATGTATTGATAATTAAATACTATTAATATTTTTAGATTAATTACTGGCACAGGTATCATATTATAATAGTGATACATTTCCATACAATCAAAATCAATTGAATGAGAACTTTCTCTTAAATTCAAGCATCCATGACACTAGATAAGCTAAGAAACTAGGCAAGTAATAAAGTTCCAAATTATGTTTTCAAATTGTAACGTCAGTCCAAGGCAAACCATTACTGGTTGGGTAACTCTTTTGAATGATGATGTAGATTAATTATGACAAAGAATATTTAATGACAACAATTTTTTTATGTTATAGGTGTCAGTTAGAAATATCCTGTTAATTTCATTTGAGATAGATAGTTGACTTCTAGCAAATCTAGCAAAATTTTTAAGTGGCTTTGGTGTTTCTACTGACTGCTCCCAGTTAAGAAACTATGTTGAAATGATTTTCCTGATTCAGTTTTTCATTCTATGGGGAAAAAAATAAAACCTTTTGTATCCTTCTGTTTCAGAAAATGTTGTCCACAATATTTCTTGATATATCACTTTAATATGATCAATTCACTCTATTTCCCTTTTTTGTTTATCAGAAAGAATTTGTGTTAAATAATTTTCTTAAAATCTCTGCTTGATTGTTGTTAAAGTTTAGGATAACATATTCCTCTGTACTGTACCAGTTTTTAATTTTTTAATGTAATGGAAAATTTGAATAGTACAGAAATATTGAAAGATTTTTACAATGAGCACCTATATAATACTTAGATTCTATCATTAACATATATGGTGCACATTAGATCATTTGGCACATATCAACCCATTCATCTTATTCTTGATGCAGTAAAAAGTACATTGCAAAAATCTATATACTTCCATCAAATACTTTAGTTTTCATAACATCAACTAGAATTCAGTATTGTTTAGATATTTTTCTTCAGATAAAAATTTTTTGTAGTACAAGGAAATGCACAAATTTTAAATATCTGTTTGCTAAGCTGGACAAATGCATACATCTTTGTTATCAAAATATGAAGTATTATGATCACTTAAGAAAGTTCTGTCTTGCTTTATCTCAATAGATCACCATTGCAAAAGCATGCAATGTAAACCAATTCTGATAAGCTGAAAACTTAAAACTTGAAAAAGATGCCATTCACAATAAAACACAATATAAATTGTCACAATTTGATGAAGTTTATTAGCTTTTCAATTTTTGGATTGATTAGGAGAAAGTTCTCTGTGAAAAAATAATATTCCAGAGATAATTTATTCTAAATTACTAAAATTTATTTTTCAATTTATATTTATAACATTTAAGAAATGTAACCTTTGAAAATCATTGTTAAATGATAATATTATGCTATCTGACTTAACAAATTGCAACACTGTAGTCCATAGACAAATCTTTACAGTGGGGTTGAGAACAGATTTTATTATTATAATGAATGGCTTCTGGATCAGAAAACATGTACCTTGCTTTTAAATCTTTTATAATGTTTCCTTTCTTGCTCCTATAGCTAGGGTTGCTCATTCTTTTCTTAAAAGTGTTGTTCCCTTTATTGACTCAACGATTACTATCGGATGTCACCTACACTACTTAACCGTATATCATAGAGCCCATTAAACTACGTGTCTGTGAACGTTTGAAAATAATACTAAATAATGCTGGGCACAGAGTCTCAGTGCACCCATGCATCAGGATAAGTAATAAAATGTTTTACTGACTAGAGACACAGTACCTTAAGACAGGGTTACAAAAGGTCCCCAGTGGCTTCTTGAAGAGGCTATGTCAAATGATTTCATTGGATGTTTTTCTCATGTAAACTAACAAAATGTGAAATGTACCTAAACTACCCTTTCTCTTAGTAATTTGTCATCTAGAGAGAATCACTTGAGTTTAAGAATTTCCTGAGTCCCTAATTGTGTCTTTTTATCTTTTTCAAGGAATGACACAGTTGGGTGCAGGAGTTAACTGCAAATATAGGATGAGTGCTATAAACTCTGAGAACATAATTCTTTGGTTTATAGCAGAGATATTTCCAGTAGAGTACCATTACAGATTAATAAAGAGCTCAAGACCATTAAAATCAACCAGGAACTGATGAATATATAATTCATAACATTTGAGAACTAAACACTAGTTAAGGTATTGTCTTCAATTCTTATGCATAACATACATAATTGCAGAACAGGCAAATGTCTTCATAAGATAAAAATATCTAAATTAATAGAGTCTACCTATATCAGCAGAAAGACTTCTTAAAATGTATTCTAAATGTTTTATCCTAATTTGAGGGATAAATTTTAAAATATTACTCAAAATTTTATTGGCATTCTTTATAAATTTTTTTATCATTTCTTAGTCATAATTATTAGTGGATGGTAGTAAATGCAGGCAATAAAAAGTTGTAAAAATAATGTAAAGCCATTATTATTGAAATACCTACTTTGGTAGTCATTCAGGTTCTCCAATCCCATGGCAGAATTTTCTTTTATCTACCACTTGGAAGGTCAGTACGACTATATTACTTGCTTTGGTGAGTGACTCACCAATAGTTGTGTTGTGTACCACCTGCAGACAAGAGGTTTGAAGATCCAAGAAGGTTTCCAGAATCTCCCTCCTACTGCAACAATGCCTCGCAATGCTCCAAATGTGATTCCTCCGTCATTCTGGGCCCAGAGAGAAGAATAGAGGACAATGGAGACCCCAGTCAACTTAAGATGTGCATGAAACACTAGCAAGAAATAAGATTTTATTGAAGGTTACTTGATGATACACACAACTTAGACTATCGTAACTGATCTCACAATGAGTGCTGACAGAACAAAGCATAACAAATGTGGCATTGCCTTAATGATCACTTGGAAAGCAGAGAAAAAAATAGGTATTGCACAATGGAATGCTAGTGATGCATAATATACAATAGAAAAGAATTTGATAAAATGTTGCCTTGGGAAGGAAACCTTACGCCTAAAGAATTGGTGGCTCTAGAGGAAGAAATTGCAAAGTAAAATGCTAATTTTGTGTTCAGTAGGGCACAAAAAGGTAATATAGAAAAAAAAAGAGCCAATTTAAGAATGAAGACCCTAATAAGATGAATAAAAGAGAATAGAGTGTAAAAATTTAAGGACCTGTAGTGGCCAATGTTCCATAATCCCAAGTGATAAATGATGAAACTGAAAAGTTACTTCAGAGTTAAGGCTGTTTACAACTTAGCCATCTGGCAAGTATCAAATCAATACCCATTGTTATTAATAAAATATCTAAATAAATTAAGATGCCTCAAATCAGAGGCATTTATGGTGTGACATCTAGTAAATCCTTTGAATTAAGAACTGGCTTGGAGAAAGAATCAATATGGGACTCTTAAATCTAAGTCTCTTGAAGTCAAGCTGTCTACAATTAAGTTATGATAAAAGGCATGAGGAAATAAAGCAACAGATGTGGCAAACCTAAGAATTGTCTAGAAATAGCTTTGGATTTAGTTTTTAGCTCATGGAGATAAATGTAATAAAATAGATAAGAAGCCAAGTAAGTTTTAATAGAATTGTAATATTCAATAAATAAATACATAACCTACAAGCCATAACCTGGAATGTCTGTAAGACTCTGAATCTCCAAACTTCAATGGTAAGGAAGCAGTCTGAGAAAACTGACCACTTCAAAGAAAAAAAATTCTCTAATGCCCATAATACGTAGACAAAAAAAGTAATGGCTAGTGAAACATCTTACTAGGTAGAATCAGGGAACAGGGATCATTAATGGATTGGATAGTCCCTTTCGGAAAAAATAATTGAGGTCTAATTAACAAATATTATCCACCAACAAGGCTGAGGACCATTCCAACAATGCCAAGTGGAACATCAGATTCCTTGCGATCCCCCATAGTACACCATGCCCATTGAGAGTATTTATTGTGGTTGTACCTGCCCCAGCTCCACCATTTATACTGGATATGCAGAGAATCTTATTTTTCTGTTTTAGTTCACACATTTCTAGATAAAAGAAACACATGTTCTTTAAAATATATTAACTTCCTCACATATCACTTAATTTTAATAAATTAGTACATATGCCAATGAACACAAGATAGTTAATATTTTGTGTTGATTACACTTAAAATACATATGTATTAATATAAAATATATTTAATTAGTAAAGAAATCAAATAAGTATTAAGATATCTATTTTTTGCCTATTGTTTCATATAAAAATCAATGGAAATTAATTTGAAAGGAGCATAAGAGTTACCTACTTACACTAAATTTGAACTGATCTGAAAAAATGGAGCATTCTCTTTATAGGAAAAATGTAGTAATCAAATTTGGCATATACTTGTGAAGTTTTCAACATTTTTTGATGCTTTTGCAAAATAATGTGCATAATTTTAGAACATTGATTTTAATATTTGCCTTAAAAATAATTGATTAGCAATCACATTAAAATCTATGAGGAAGTATTTTCTTACCAATTATTTTATAGGGTCACTACATTTTTTAAAATTAAAAATGACTTTAGTGGTCATATGATGAGTCTGAGGACCTGAGGATAAATTATTTGTGAAAAACTACATTGCAAATTAAGGTAGAATATGAGGCTGAAATTTGAATACATTACACTGTGTTCAATCTAAAAATTCCACTAACATACTTGTATATTTTTAAAGAAGAAAACTACAATTTTCCCACTTTGATTACTTGGAGTTATACAGAACTGTGCAGTACTTTTATTATTGTAGGCCTTTAATAATGCTTGTTAAAGTGAGTTGAAGTAAATTACCTTAAAATCTATTTGAATATACAGAGTAATTTTCATTATGAAAGCAATGCTCTTGATTTCAATGAATGAGAATAAAATCTACATTTTCTGCATCGAAATACAGGTGTTCAGTTTCTGTAACATCAATAAAATAACATCAAACATCACTTAACTTGGAAAAACGACTATAGATTTATTAGAAAAGACAGACTGATCAATTAAAAAATAAATATTGGCTTTTCATATTAATCTTTTCGGTAAACTTTTTTGTGTTTCTTTATAATATTTTACACACACACACACACACACATGTCTACATGCTGTATCATCATTTAAAATATTTTATAATTTTAAAATACAAGATTAACTTTTAATTTAGGATGCTAACTCTATTTCTTATTTCTTTAAATAAAATCAAGATCTAACTACCACTGTGCATGATTATTTGCTGATTGGATTAAGCTAGCTTCATGAATAAATGAAAGCCAGTATGCATAAAACCATGTATTGACTGAAGTAGATAATAAAAATGAAATATTTCAGAAGCATCCAAATATTCTACTCTGGACTATTTGTATATTTATTTTCTGGATAAATAAAAATCATGTTTCTCTTGCACTGAGAATGTGTAGATAGTTTACATGGTAATTAAAAGTATGAGTATTGAAAAAACTGCATTATTGCAAATGAGTTTTAGTTTTACTGTTATTGATGCTGTGATATTTCCAAGTCAAATAACTTCTCAAAGTCTTCATTTCCTCCTTGATAAAATGAGACTTATATCAATTCTCAAGTTCTGGAGTTGTAAAGACTCAATGAGATAAAACACTTAAATATTTAGCAACATTACTGGCATTAAAAAAATTCTCAATAAATCTTAACAGTTATATTTCAAAATTGGCATTCATAAAATTATTTCATAATAGAAGAAAGGTATGCAAATCTTATGGGCTAATATGCACAAAAAAGTGACTAATCATCTATAAAATGAAAAAAAAAAGCAAGCCAATTTTATGCTTCATGAGTGACAATGTAAAATAAGTCAAGTGTCATATAGTTCATTGGCATAAGCTGTCCATTCCAATTTTTGGTTCTACCTCCCACAAACATATTAATCTAAAACTCACATATTTTAAATTAATATTTCCACAATTTTCCACTATTTCCCACAAGTTTACCTCCTATATTACCTGTCGTATTTTCAGGCACTATCATATTTTTCCATTAAATTTCACTGCCTTTATATCTATTAATCATCCTAGGCTAAGACATAAGTTCCCAAGTAAAAGCAATTGCATATAGAAGAAAAGGAAAGAAATGGGTATAACTGAAATTCAAAATTTCTAACTCAAGTGAATATCTAAAATTTTGTCATATTACTTTTGTAAGTTTACCACTCCCATATTGTGGGAGTGACAATGTGTTTTAAGATTATGAGTGGGAAGAAGAGTGCTAAAATTCCAGAAAAACCTGAACTCAGGGAAATGAAAAGCATGACATGAAGAGTGCAAGGGATTACAACAAATCCACATTTAAGGTTGTGAAATAGACCACCAATCTGTACCTACTGCAGAGCAGAATTTGTCAATAAACACATCACTGGCCCACTGAGTCTTCATCCAGCCTTTAGCAGACTTTTCAGCACAGGTAGCAGGACCAACTGAATAAAATTATTATTGCTATCATTGCTCTCAGCCAGAATAGGTCATCTCACTTTACTGTTTTCATTATATTTCCATAGTTATCACTTAAAAATAGCAATAATTAATACAGAATTACAATGAAATTATTTGCTGTTTTGACAATTATTTTAGTTGCAATTTGTCTAGATTTTATTGATGGCCAATTTAAAACACATATGCAGAAATAATTTATCATGAGTATATAACACATTAAAAGTATGTTTGTGGTTACCAAAATTTGGAGCATAGAAAAAGGCCAGGCATTTGTCATGTTGAAATTTTTCTATGGAATATAGTTATGATGTCTTTCTTCAAAAATGAAGAATTAAGCAATCCATTTATGAGTACTTTCGTTTAAGACATACAATTAACCAAAGATAAATTTGTTCTGATGTACAACACTGGCCAGAAAATTGTGGGTTTTTTTATATTATTTCTCTATTTTAATTACTATATGAGGTGATGCATTTGAATCAATTCCAACTGGATTTGGGAAAGAAAAAGAGACTGAGAAGTTAAATTGCTATTATTGGTGTACCAGCCTTGAAGGAGATAAACCACTTGGAGAAATTGTGGTGGCTGAGACAAGATGATACAGGAATTGATGGGTGAGCATGAGTAAAGCAGCTGCAATACATAAATAAATGTTTAAATGATGCTGTGAAACCCATCAAGGATCCAAGAATATTTCCAAGTTAAATAATTTTCTCAAGGTGATATAGCTAAGAAGTATCAGAGAAGAGACGTGACCTGGGCGGGGTACAACCAGAAGGAATTCTGGATTTAAAGAATACCATGTGACATCACCTCCTGATACTAAAAATATCCTGCCCCACGTTCAGTTAAAACAGGCAATTAATGATAGTTATTTTTATTTATTTTTTGCCTTCCCCATATTTTTACACTGGTGAGTAAATAGCCTAAATCTATTATTTAAAGAAATTCGTACTAAGTGGGCTCTATTTTGCCAATGCCAACAAGTGGCTTATGGAAAATTTGAATAGGCTGGTCCAGAAAGTGTTCTACAACAAAGGATAAAATGCAATTTATTTTATTCCCAATATTATAGGGTTGACTTTAAAAAGTGTCACTGTTTCATTTTTAAAATATATATTCTAAACTTTTTCCCCTTTGATCTGCCATACAAGTCCCCATGCAAACTCTTAATACAAAAGAAAGCACCTTCCACACAGCAATAAGCAATAGGCACTTAGAAACTCAATGAAAGATCATGCAGTTTTCTAGTGGACAAAGTGCTTAACTCCATTAGTGCCACAGGCTGATTAAATCACCCACATTACATTTCAAAAGTGTTTCAGCCAATTAAGCCTGCTCAATTCATCTCTGCTTTCTGGGGCCATAAAGACTTTAGACACAAATTTACAGTCTGGATTGTTAGTAAAATGTCTTGTAGAGTTGTTTTTATAGCAGGTTGGCTAAATTAATAATAAAAAAAAGTTTAAATTGATCTAAAAAAAGTTTAAAATGATCTGTATGTTTTTTAAATATTCAAAGTCACATTATGACCTTAATTACATTCAGAAAATACTTCTTCCTTTCTTTCTCTGATAGACATAGGAAGCTGTGAACTGAGCAAACCAACCAACCTTAACAGAAAAAGAAATAAGCTGAGTTTATTTTCAGTAAGCTGACCTCATTGAGGAAATATCTTGTAGCATTCAGGTCCCCTGAAGGATAATTCTACATAGCAGCACATGGGAGAGAGTGAATTTGATCTCTAAAGTAACATGCATCTAGTCAATGCAATTTAGCCCATTAGGTTGTACAGTTTTTAGAACTATACAGATATTGCTTCTGATATCCCTGCTCAAATCATCCAGTTCACTATCTATTATCAGATTCTTTTTGGTAGTTTCCTGGCCTGGAATCGAATCCGGGTCATGGTGTTGAGAATGCTGAAGTCTAGCCCACTACACCACCAGGGAAACCCCATCATCAGATCTTTGATCAAAATGAAAACAATGAGCTGACCATGGGGCAAAGAGATTTATGTAAATTGACAGCAGCAAATGCTACATGAAAAAATAAATTCTTATTTTATATGCTAAAAAGAACCATGAGTTTTTATTGTTTATGATATAATTTAAAAAGAGTTCATGTATTATTTTAACAGGAGCTAAATTTTTACTAACATTTGATAAGTAAAACTATCATAAAAATAGTTTTTTCTACAATGGACTCAACATTAGAAATTTGAATATAGTTAAGTCTCAGGTAAATCATTGGAGCACCTCTCACTTATAAATAATCACTGGATTTGAGACCCATCCTTGATGGTCTTAAAATCAATTCATCCAGTAATTGATTAGCGTACAAGTCCATCTCCTTGGAAGAACTATTCATCTAAATAACATCTTACACCATGGCCTGGATTCGATTCCCAGCCAGGGAACTACCAATAAATAAAGAACAACAGCTTATAAAAAACAAAATTTATTATTGTGTAATTTATTTATTTATTTGTTTATTTATTTTTTCCTGTAACACTCCATGGATAGTAGATACAGGGCTGCTGTGATGGCTCTGTTGAAAAAAAATCCATCCAGGGAACAGCCATCTTTTACCTTACAGCTCCGTTATCCCTGTGTTGTTTCCCACCATTGTCCAAAATGGCAAACCTACCAATTCTACATTTCAGCCAGCAGAAAGGGGAAAAGGGACAAGGAGAACATTTTTTACATTTAAGAACACAATTTAGATGTATATTTCACTTGGATTTATATGTCATTTAAACAACTTAGTCATAGGAAAATATCTGGCTGAAAAGGTAAATAAATAAAGTTGCAATGCTTGGCCAGCCTTGTACTCAGACTACCTTTATAGGATAAAGAAAGAATATAAGGAGACTATTAGCAAACTTGACTATAGATTAAAAAATATGTAATCAACTTAAATAGGTAAACAAGTAAAGATGCTTTAGGAATTCAGAGAAGAATGATTTCTAACAGTGTAGTGTATGTGGGCACTACTCCTATCGAGTTTCTAGTAATGAGGTGTTGAAAAGTACATCTTCTGATAAAGTTGCAATCTCCAGTGCTCCACAGACTAACCACCAACAAATGCAAACTGACACTTCTGAAATGGATTAGTGTGCATATCAACAATCTCCTAATGGCTTTCATCCTTTCTATCACATTTGACCTTGCCTTTTGGAGGCATTTGATAAATGATTAATTATTCATTCTAGAACTTGATCCTTGAACAACCAAACTACTTCCCGGAAGCAAATATAGATGTGTATTAGAACATCAGAATCAATCAATTATTCATTGATTGTGTGTCTTGTATTTGCCTAGTGTGTGCCCATCTCTAAGTTAGGTAGTCTGTGAGACATAAAAATAATGGAATATGTGGTATCTGACCTCAAATGACTTACAACTAGAATAAAACAAATACTAAACAGGATGGTTGGGCTAGGGTAGTTATGACTAACTATATTAGCATCTACCTTCATGGTCTTCCATTTAGCCCAATGAGTCCAGACCAAATTACAACCTATCTCCAGAATAGTTAGGGTGGAAAGTGGATTCAAAAGAAGCAAACAAACAAAATACCTGAAAATAAACAACAATAAAAAATTAGGTGGTAGTGAGAGAAAAGAAAAAACAGATCTAAATTTTAGATTAAGATTTTAATATACTATTATCACCATAGAGGAAAAAAGTGAAGAAGCAAATATACAACTCAGATGTGAGTGCCTCAATAGATTTCTTAGGAAAGAAAGAAAGAAAATGACTAGTCATGCTGGAAGTCAAAGGGAAAAAATCAATAAAAAATTAAAGGAAGGCTGGAGGCAAAGAGTTATATCTTAGAGAAAACAGTGTTTGGACCCAGGGTAGTTGGTCAGAGAGTCAGCTACAAATCAACAAAATAAAGAGAAGAAAAGTCCATGTTTGAACTTTCTGAAAATTGTAAGTTTTGACCCATTGAAGAAAGCACTCTCAATGCCTGAGGTCAGTAGGACTGCAATAGGTCTGAGCCAACCAGGATCCTCATTTTCTTTACCTTTAAAGTTATACATGTTCTTTTTTTACACGTTTTTATGTGGACAATTATGCTCATACAGCTTGGTATCTTAAAAAAATTCCAGTAATCCATTTTTTGATAACTAGTTTCCTCTGTGGTCAAATGGTCAGCAACTGAATCTACCATGATATAGGAATATCATGCAATGGAGGAAGCAAAGGTCAATTCTGCCACGAGGTAAATTCAGTGGATAATTTATCACCTTCCCTTTGCAATTCCTCCTGAGTTGCTCCTTTTATGAATTGCTTTATTTTTTAATATTTGGCATGATTCCTGTTATAACTAGCACATCAGTAATTTTAAGATAAATTTTGTTAGACCACATGCTGGGTGTCACTTGATGACTAGGGACTGGGTATTTGGAAGAAGATATAACAGCTATCACAGAGATAGGACTGGTCATTTGAGAGAGAAGAGTATATGGTGGGGGTGATGAAAAAACAGATATTAAACAAGATAAATGGGATAAAATTACTGAAAAATTAGCCCCATGACTTTTCAGCCTGTAGAAAATCCCAGGGTTATTTGACCTGTTTTCCATGAAACCCTTGCAGACTTGTTTGGATCCTCATTAATTCTGATAATGATGTCCCTCAATGGTAAGGTGCCAACAGAGAGATACACAACCTTAAGAATTTTTGTTTGCACTTTAAGTTCACCCAAAAAAATTTTTTTTATTTATAAAATGATCAAATTGTAATATTATTTCCTTAAAAGACTTGAAAAATATTTGGTCTCATTTTAAAAGTTTAGTTAAACAACATATATATTTCTAAACTGTGTTAACAATTTAACATTTTATTTAAGGTATTAACTACAAAAAAATCATCATACTAAACTGCCTTAGGCACTAATATTTTTTAAATATGTGATTAACTCATTAAAGAGGGAAATAGCAGGATTATGAAGTTGGTTCAGAAAATATAAAACTCATTCAAGAAGAAAAATACAACCTAAATAGGTCTATATCTATTAAAAATGAAAACAATAATTAATAACCTTGCAAATAGAATGTACCAGGTCTAAATGTGTTCACTAGTGAATTCTACCAAACATTCCAAAAAGAAATTACATCAATTCTCCACAATTTCTTTCAGAACATAGAAGCAGAGGAAATTCTTCTTAACTCATCGTGTAAGACCAGAATTACCCTAATACCAAAAACAGACAAAAATATTTCAAGAGAACTATACACTAATATTTCTTATGAACATAAAGCAAAACTTCTCAACAAAATACTAGCAAACTGAAAAATGTATGAAAAGAATTGCACAATATGACAAACTGGGAGTAATCATAAGCACTAGGGGTAGTCAAGAAATTCGCAGAATGAAGAGGAAGAAGGGTAAAAAAAACCCTATTTATTATGTTTCCTTTTTAATATAGTCACCCTTAATACTTATACACTTTTCAGATCTTTTAATAAGTTTGTTTATACCCTCCAAAAAATTTTAATTTTTTTGCCCTCAAAATATGCTGAAATTGCAGCTTTAACCTCTTTTTCATCCATACATTCCTTCTCTTGAAGTTGTTTCTTCATATTTGGGAACAAATAATAATCAGACCAAGCCAAGTCTGGACTATAAGAAGGGTGGCTTAATGTTCTAAAGCCACTTGTGCAAAGAACAGCCAAAGCAACATTGCTGTGTACATAGGTGCGTTGTCATGCAAAAGCAGCACACTTTTGGTCATTTTCCTCTTTTTTTCTCCTTCACAGATTCTTTTAACTGTTTTTGCAGAATGGAATAGTACTCTAGTTATTGTGACACCCTTATCCTTGTAATTCATCAGCAGGTCACATTCCATATCCCCAAAAAACAGTAGCCATGATTTTCCAGCTGATTACAACACCTTGAACTCCTTAGAGGATGCTATGTACATTTTGTGCCACTGCATGAAGTCCTGCTGCAACTCAGACTCCTAATGATGAATCCAAGTTTCATCTCCAGTAACAATCTGGTTTAAATCTTCACCTTTGTTGTCTCTGCAGAGGTCCAAAAACTCAACTCACTGTTGTTCTGGAAGTGGTATAAGCATTCTCGGTACCCATCTTGCACTGACTTTTGACATCCTTGTATGCTAATGGAGAGTATTCAGAATGGTTGTGGGTGATAATCCAACCATTTCTGCAAGCTGCTTTTTACTCAGTCTGACATCTTATACAAGTTTTTGAACTTTTTGACAATATCTGAGGAAGTGGCCTCAACAGGGTGTCTTGGATGGAGGTCTTCAATCAACTTGGTGCCTTGCTTGAAAAGGCTATGCCACTTGTAAACCATGGATTTCCCAGGGCAGCAGTCCCAATAAACTGCTAATATTTCTTTTAAAATGGTTTGAAGTATTCCCTTGTTTTGTGAGAAATGTAATGAAGGCATGAAATTTAATTTTATTTGTATTTCAGGTTTTCTTCACATTTGATGTCCTTCTTTGGCAATATCTGAAAGAACACAGACTCAAATAGACTGAAATTTGGCACATGTACTAATAATAAATCACACAATCAAACTGTAAACACTATTACTCCCACCTCTCCAATAGCCCTCCAGTTCCATGAATTTCTTGATCAACCCTCACATACAAGTCTGGTTCAACATTTCTAAATCAATTAATGTCATCCCTTACATCAATTGGTTGGAAAGAAAAAAATCACAAGAGCACATCAATGAATGCAAAGAAGCACTTGACAAAATTGAACATTTATTCATAATGAAAACTTTCAGAGCTGATATAAAAACATTCCAAAAATAAACTACAGTTAACATGCTTTTTAATGGTAACAAACTCAGAACTTTCCAACTGAGATCACCAATGGCTTTCAACACTGTAGTAGAAATACCAATTAATACAATAAAACAAGAAAAAAACCCAAAAGGTATACAGATTATACAAAACAAATGTCTTTTTTCACAGATAATATGATGCTATATGTTGAATATACAAAAGAATCAATCAAACAAAGATTCCTAAAACTATTTCACTGTTATTGCAGAGTTATAATATAACAGGTTAACCTACAAAATGAATCACTTTCCTGCATACTAAAATGAACTGGTCAAATTTAAAATTAAATACACAATATCATTTGCATTGACACCTCAAAATGAAGTACTCAGGTATATAGCTAACAAAATATGCATGAGACCTATATAGAAAAAAACTATAAAATTTATGAGAAATATCAAAATATAACTGAATAAATTAATAAATATTGTGTATCCATGGATAAGAAGACAATATTGTCAAGATATCAGTTAGTCCCAAATTGTTGGATTGATTTAATGCGATATCAAATGAAATCCCAACAAGTTATTTTGTGAATATTGATAAAATTATTGTAAAGTTTATATAAAGAGTCAAAATATCCAGAAGAGTACACACAATATTGAAAGAAAGGAACAAAGTTGGAGGACTGGCACCACCTAATTTCTATTTACTGTAAAGATACTGTATTGAGATAGTGTGGTATTGGTGAAAGGAGAGACCAAAAAAATATACACGAAACAAACTGAGGACCCAGAAGTAGATCCACATAAGTCAGTGGATCTTTACCAAAGACAAAAAGGCAATACCAGGAGAAAAGACAGTGTTTTTAATAAATAGTGCTAAAATAACTGTATTCACATCCAAAAATACTAAAGAAAGCTAGACATAGACCTTACATCCTTCAAAAATTAACTCATAATGTACCAGAGACTTAAATGTAAATGCAAATTTATAAAGACTCCTAGAAAATAACACAATAGAAAATTAGATGACCTTGACGTTTTAGGTACAATCCCAAAGGCAAAATCCATGAAATAAAAAACTTGAGCAATTAAAGTGATATAAAATAAAAATTTAAACTTCTGCTCTCTGAAAGACACAATCAAGAGAATGAAATAAAAAGCCACAGACTGGAAGAAAATATTTGCGAAAAACATGTGACAAAAAAATTATAATTCAAAATATACAAATATCCCTTAAAACTCAACAACAATAAAACAAATAATCCTGTCACAAATGATAAGATTTCATTCTTTTTATGGCTGAGTAATATTTCATTGTGTATATGTACCATAGAGGATATTATGCTGAATGAAATAAGTCAGACAGAGAAGGACAAATACCATATGATTTTACTTATATGCGAAACCTAAACACCAAAATAAAAAAAAAAAAAACACAACAAAACAGAAACAAACTCATGATACATGGAACAAAGTGATGATTGCCAGATGGGAAAGGTTAGAGAGCTAAATGAAAAAAGTGAAGAGATTAAGAAGTATAAAGTCACAATTACAAAATAGTCATGGTAATGTAAAGTACAGCATAGGAAATATAGTCAAGTATATTGTAATAACTATGTATGGTGTCAGGTTGGTACCAGACTAATTTATTAGGGGGATCCCTTTGAAAGTTATATATGAAATCTAACCAGTATGCTGTGCTCATGCAACTAATATAATATTGAATGTCAACTTTAATTAAAAAATAAAATAAGTAAAAGAAATAGCCCAATTAAAAAGTGGGTCAAAGGCCCTAACAAACATCTCACCAAGAGTGATACATAGTTCGTAAATAAGCACATGAGAAGACATTGTATATCATATGTCCTCAGGGAACTGCTAATTAAAACACCAATTATATATCATTACATTCCTCTTACAACAGCCAGTATTCAGAACAATGGTAATACCAAATGCTTTAAGGACGTGGAATAACAGGAATTTTTATTACCTCCTAGTGAAATGCAATATAGTACAGACACTTTGGAAGAGAATTTGGCAACTCCTTAAAAGGTAAACATATTCTTAACATATGGCCCAGCAATTTCACTTCTTGGTATTTACCCAAATGAACTGAGAACTTACATACTCATACAAACCTGCACATGGATATTTACAGGAGCTTTATTTAAAATTACCAAAACTTGGAAGTAACCTGGATATCATCCATAGATAAATAAACTGTAGTACATTAGATGATAGAATATTATTCAGTGCTAAAATGAAATGAGCTATCAAGCCCTGAAGAGACATGGAGGAACCTCAAATGCAGATGACTAAGTAAAAGAAGTCAATCTGTAGATATTACAAGAGTCCAACCATGTATCATTCTGAAAAAAAAAAAAATATATATATATATATATGGAGAGTAAATTTATCAGTGGTTACCCGTGGTAGAGGAAAGAGGGATAAGTAGAGCACAGAAGATTTTTAGGGCAGTAAAACTATTATTTATTGCTATTATGGTGGATATATTTCATTATAAACTTGTCCAAACTCATAGGATGTACAAAACCAAAAATGACCCCCAATGTAAACTGTGGACTTTGGATTATAATGATGTGTCAATAAGTTTATCAATTACAAAATATATTCCATACTGTTGGGAGATGCTGATAGTGGGGGAGGCAACACATACGTGGAGGTGGGCAGTATTTGAGAAATTTCTGTACCTTCCTCTCAATTTTTCTATGAAAGTAAAACTGCTCTAAAAATAAAATCTATTTAAAAAAAAAACATAGGAAACACAGGTGTACTCATGTACATGAGGGCTGTCTGCAAAAAATCCAGCCATAAATGACTCTGATTTTTGTATTATGTGGCTGGATACTTTCCAGACAACCCTTGTATAATCACTGAAAGGAAGAAAACTAGAATAAGATAGTGAAGTTACATACTAAAGTTACCTAATACACTATAGGGCAATACAATTATCACTCTCTTTTGATCTTTTCTTTCACAAGGAAACCATTTGCATGTTCATAGAAAAAATTCATTTATCTGTTGTGTTACTATCTATTTGCAACATATAAACTTCTATCCTTATGAAGTTGTAAGCTGTATTAATCAATAGTAAATAGTAAGTAAAACAAAGATGCATACCTATAGAGAATAAGATAATGTTTATTTTGGCTATTAGGCAATGCCACAAAATGGCACTCATTTTTAGCTATTTCTAAGTTTCAGGATTTTTTTTGTTTTTGATTTTCCTTAACAATGAACCACTCCAATGATTTTAAAAAAATATCCAAAGATATTTTTTATTATAAAAATACCTGGTGTCATTGCTTTGACCGATTAATTTACAATGTGCAGCAGAAGGTCCTAGTTGACACACTTTGTAGTATGCTCAGTAAATCAAAGTCATACAGTGTTAACTACTAGACCATAGAGCTGATTTCCATTTAAAGTTATTTGTTCCAAAAGATATTAAGTGTCTAGGAAGGTTTCATATAATCTTCCGCATCTGCATAAAAATAAGTTCTGAAATTGTTGACTCAGTCCCCTAGCAGATTCTGACACTTGTGTATGTGACATCAACTCAGAAGCCAGTACTATTTCAGTCTTTTCTGAAGCAACAATAATTAAGACTATTTGGCATAATTCTGTGAAGCTCTGAGACCAGTCACTTTGTGGTAGGATACATTTTTAGTTTTGTAGCTTTTAACCGTGCCTTTTGGAAAGTATGAGAGAAGAGCAGAAACCACCTATAGAAGACAAGACTGATGGCTGTGTCATACTTACTACAATAACCAAAAATATCAAGAATAGTGGATAATAAAAATACTTTATTAGGTACAATGAGTGACTGGTTCAGAAAGACTTCATTAATATTTCCCTTGAAAGTCCATTAGAGACATTTTATGAGTACTGAGAGTAATCCTAAATTATCAGGGTCTCCCTTTAAGGTATACAATCTCTCTAACATACTTATATTAATAACAATTACCTAAGTACGATTAAGCAAAGGAAGAATGAGCTTCTCTTTCAATGTGATTGCTCTTCAAGAAACAAATGCATTGTTGAGCTAAGAAATGTGGAGCATATTAAAAATAAATATTTCTAGCACTTTACTTCTTTATAATGTAAAAAGTTGCCCAAGTGGAAATCTCAAGTTTTCAAAAATTTTGTTATAAAGATAGTAGTTAATGAGATTAAAAAATAGAGTAAGTTTCTGAAAGCAATGAAACATAGCTTGCTACAACTAATTTATAATTATAGCATATGTATATCTAAAAATATAAAAAGCACCACAATCATAACAAATCTTAGTTCTTTCAGAAGCAAGAAACTTGTACTTAATTGTCCATTTTTAATAATTAAGATATAAAAAAGTCAGCATAAATCACAGAAAGTTATTCTGTTAAGATCCAAAATTTCTACCAACTAGAAAGATTACAGAAAAAGAAAAGAATAAATTTTACTACCTGTTATTATAAACAGACTTAATTTTCTAAAACTATTTTCATTTTAGAGCGAAACCAAGATTTAAATCTTACATTATGATTTGTAACATTTAGTATGCATATATCTTTTAATAAACCTTTCTGAGTGAATATTCTCAAATCAACACAAATGAAGTTTTCTATCTATCCACAAATCTTCTATAACTTTTATATTTATTTACATTTTTATTTCACTATCTTCTTTCCATTTATAACAAGACACATCTCTTTAAACAAACTACTCTTTTATTTCCATGGAAAACACATTCTTTACTCAGTATATGTATTTCTATTTCTAGGTAGCTCCTAATATAGTCTAAATCACCTGTATTAATTTAACTTCATACAAAAGTATCTGACTCTTATTTTATGAGTAGCTTGGTAATTGAGAACTGTCACTATCTAATACATGAGCACGTTAGAGACCAGCACTGCTCATGAACACATAAACAACCTACAGCCACATACATTTTTACAGCTTAAAGAAAGGAAAAATGAAAAAATGGTTGAAATAATATAGGAGTGTAATTATCCCATAGCATGATATATATAAGAAGACATATCAAATTAGAGATATAAATAGATATACATATACTCACGTGTGTGTTGGGCACTGTGTGTGTTTGTGTATGAATCACCTGGCAACTGATGTTTTATTGTTCTCTTTTACTTAAAATTTATACAAATGTCTAAAATTTATTCATCATTTAATTCTGTTATTACCAATGCAAATTTACACATTTATCTAAGGATATTACAAATTGTATGTTAGTTGACTCTTAAAACATACTTACTCTTGATAATGAAAATATTTTTTGAGTCATAATTCAAATTTTATCAAAAACAAATTTACATGTCTCGAGTATAAACAATATATGGATGCAATATTAGCTTACCTAACTCAGTAAATAAGCATTAGGATTTTAAGAATCAGATTATTTAGGTTTGCCTTAAGAAAGTAAAAATAAATTTTATTTTAAAAATTATAAATTATATTCCTGTGTTTTACAACATGATTAAAACCAGGATTTCCTCAGGAATTAAAAGTGTTTATATAAACATGGATTGTTATATAGAACTATGTTTGAGCTGACAGTTTTTGTGAGAACATTTTTTCTCCCCTTCAATATATATATCACATTTTAAGTATTAAACATTTTATTTTTAAAATGTTTTACTAGGAATATTTAGGATCCTCTATATTTGAAATAGATATAAACTATTATCTTCTGTGAAGCAATTAAAACAGTACTTTCTTAAAATTTAGAGACTTTATAGTCTAATTTGTTAAAACCTTCCAGAGATAGAAATTATTTCCAATTCACATAATAAGAGATAAAAGTTTTTTTCTTAATTATCAATGCACAGACCACAGAGAACTCTGCATTTGGTTTTACAACTCTGGCCATGGTTAAAGTGAACAGAAACATAAATCACACCAGTATCAATCTCAAAGGGCTATAATGGCTATATCCTTTCTAATGAAACATACTGTATGGACAAAAAATGGCTGATCCTTTGTCAACCCTTATCTGACAGAGAATAGGTCCCCATCTTTGAACAACAGAGACGGTTAATTTGTCAAACAGTAAAGGCAAGGATTTTAATTATTATAACTAACAAAGAAAAATGATATAATATCCATTAGGAAGTATTAGAAACAAAAGCACAAACAATAGATACAAAAAAATTACAAAATAGAAAGTGTCAGTAAAGGTGAAATTTATTGCTACTTGGTATTAATTTCATAGACACACAAAAAAGTGCTTGAGCCCAAGAACCCCATGTCTTAACACAATAATTTAAATGGCTATCGCAGCTGAATCTGGGTATCTTAGTGGGACCTCTCTCAAATTGCAAAGATGATTTCCAAAAAGTTAAAAACATGACTCTCCCACCAATATAAACCAAGAATTTATCAAATATTTACTTAGTTCGATAATGAGAGAGCCATCAATATGGGAAAGGTAATTAATAACATTGTTATTTAATAAATCTCATTAACAAACATGGTGTCTGAGGATATTTTATTTGTAAAATGTACAACAGCTTAGTAGTGTTTTATTTAAAATCATTAATCAAATTAAATACTGATTGTGGTTATAGAACTGTCATGTTAACAAAGCCAAAGTCTCTTAGACATTACACATATATATGTAAAATCCAAATACATATATATTTATTTCTTAACACAAATAATTACTAGTATATTTAACATACCTCTTAACTATAGAATTAAATATAAATTGTCTTATTTATATGCATATGTTATTTTCATCCAGATTAATCATTTAATAGAATTGTCATTATTGTAAGTATATAAAGCAGTCTTTTTAAAATTCTATTTTTTTTATTTAATGGGATACTAAACTGCACAAATATAATATTAATTAAATTTTTAAAATTGTAGATGTTACCAAAACATGCAAGCTCCCATATTAATGCTATGTAAAACTTAGAAATATTTCAAATGATATCCAATAAAATTTTGGGTTATATCTTTGAACAAATGTTCTGATTTTGCCTGCAATTTAAAATATTTAAGCATAGGCAATGTTATACTAATATTATACATGTAGATTTAATTTAAGGAATAGATAAAATTAGATGTTCTAATTGAGAATTCAAATCTGAGACTAGATTAGCTGCTTGAGAAAGGCCATGCTCCAAAGGTGACAAAAACAAAGTATGTCATTTCTCTCTATCTCTGATTAACACCGTGTAATCTGGCTTAAATTAGAAGAACCATTTGCTCTGCTATAATATATTTATATAATACACATGTTAGTGTAAAACAAATTAGTTTATATCACTCCTAAGTAGAGAATAATATAGATATTGTGTGAATTCAGATGTGAAATTCCTCACCTTGTCCATTTTTGAACCACCAAATTATAGCAGCTGGACATAAAGCCTACTAAGACAACTAAATACAGCAAAGTAGAACACAGTACTCTACATGATGCCTAGTCACTCTATATTCTTCCTCTTTGCTCTGCTGGGCCACATGATGTTTCCATGCAAATTCTTATTATGTTCTTAACTCTGACCCTACTGACATAACTTGGTAGTCTCAGTCTTTCTTTACACAACCTTCCATGACCTAGCCTCAATTTATTATTAATGGTAAATTTAAAATTTAGTAAAATACTAATGTATTCAAAACTTAATATGCCATTTTTAGCTTTCTAGCTTGGTTGATTTATACACACACACACACACACACACACACACACACACACACACACACATACATGTACAGGAGAATTTGCTGTGAAACCTCTTTTCTAACAGCAAGTTAAAAGTAAAAAATATTCTTATTTAATTCTACCAATTAATTGCTATCCTTATACCCCCAAATAAGTTAATATCTGTGCTTGTCAAAATTGGCATAAATCAGTCTAAATTTCAAAATTTAAAGTTTTTCATAAGGTGTATTTTAAAGGAAAGAACATACCCTCTTCGAGTGCTACAATTTCAAAGAATACATTTAGTGTAGTCGCTAGTGCTATTTGTAAAATGTTTCTGGCCTGTGCCTTCTGGCCCTCTGGTAGTTGTGCAGGCCATATGTCTTTTTCTGGCCAATGAACTATGAGCAGAAATAATGTGTATCACTTCCAAAATAGAACACTTAATTGCTGAAGCAAGACCCACCCACAGAGCTCTCTTTAACCTTTGGCAAGGTGATTGACATTCTTCAAGACGGTTGCTGCTCTGCCAGCTTGAGTCTCCTAGTTATGAGCAGCCTGGATCTTTGAGTTACTACCATTAGGGATAAACATGAAGCAAATGTAAGAAATTTATTTTTGCTTGAGTTCCTAAGATTTTAGTGTTGTGGACTGCAGCATAAACTAGTCTATCTTAACAGATATAATGTAAAACTATATCTTATATGTCAGAGATAGTCTCTTTACTCACAGGCTAACATTAATCAGTCAGTTTATATATTTAGGTACCTAGAATTCTTATTTTTAAATTAGAGCCAAACGTCACGTAGAATGGTACAAATACAAAGTTAGCCTCCAAAACTAATTTATAAATATATGAAAAATAACAAATATATATCCAAATACAGTGCAACTAAATAAATAAACCATTGTTAGGAACATTTTGCAAATATTACATGTTTATATTTTACTCAGAATTTTATGGTAGGCTTAACAAATTCAGATAATATTAAGATTATCTTCATTTTACTAACACTCTATCCACAAATGACATAGTTTTTACAAATGTGGCACACATCAATGGCAATAAATTTATAAAAGTTGTACGTTTATAGTAATTAAATTTTTATTCTTTTAGCACAGATATTTATATGCTTGGATGGAAATTCTTCTATAATCAATATTTTAAATGTTTCTTTTCATAGTACCTGTACTCATCACCATAAAAATCTCACAATTTAATATGCTTTAGAATTAAAAGGAAATTTTAAGCATTTTATTTTTGTTATATAATGTTTTTAATCAACTTCCAAAATGTAAATTACTCCCAGCATAAGAATGTATGTTCACAAAAATGACAAATGACATGATAATCTGTTTTTCTAATCAGAGGTGATTGGATTATCTCTTTTTTGGTGTTTTTTTTTATTCAGCAATATTGAATCTGCTTCAACCTATTTTTTCAGAGAACTTTGCTTCAAATAACTAAGATTTTTAACAATGTCTCAGCTTATGGTTTTTTAAATCAATCTATTCTTTGGAAAATTCATAGCATCATAGCCTCATATTTAACAGCATAAACTCTGGGCAGACCGCTGGATTCTTGGCTACAGAATTTATTTTTACCTCTAGGATACTTTACTTAACACCCTCTGTGAAAAACTTTTACATTTAGTTTTTTTAACTAATAAAAAATTGGAGCTTCTACATGAGTGATTTTTGAAAATTTATGTCTTTCATGGAATTTTTCCACTTTAGGTAAAATTTTTTGAAAAGTGGTTTATATTTCTTTCTAATTTCTGTGTAATCCACAGTGATGTCTCCTTTTTAATTTGTTGCTAATAATGGTGTTATTAATTTTTAATCAGTCTAAGTAGAAATATAATCATACTATTGATTATTTCAAATGGGTTTTAGATTTACTAATTTTCTCAATTTTTGTCATTAATTTTGTGCTCTTATTTATTATTTTCTTAATTATGCTAATTTTGACTTCTAATTTTAGGTCAATAAGGTTAAAGCTGAAATTATTGATTTAAAAATGTTTTTTATAATATAAGCTTTAAATAATAAAAAAATTGTGTAAGCACTGTTTTACATATATATGTTTTAATATATTCTGACTTTAATTTCATTAAGTTAAAAATACTTTTGAAGTTTTTTAACATATAGTTTATATTAAAGTATGTTCTTTAATTTTCAAATCATTACTTTTCAATTAATTTCTCTGAAGTCACAGAACAGTCTTTTTATTTATCATAATAAACCTTTAAAATTTATTGAGACTCTTTTTATGATCTATGCACTTGAAAGCTCCTTACTTACTGAGAGAAAAAGGTTAAAATCTTAAAATATATTTGTAGATTTTGCTATTCCTTTTCAGACTGTCATGTCTTGCTTTTTTTTAAAAAATCTATTTTTTCAGTAAGTATGTATTAAGAATTGATATGTCTTGCTGATAAATCAATTTCTCTTGTAATATAAAATGTTTCTCTTTATTCCTTCTAATAATTCTTGAAGTTCAGTTTGATGTCAATTTAGCCATGCCAACTTTCTTATTACTAGATTTACATATATTATTACTTTTTGTTATTGATTTTGCTTTTTAACCTTGGAAAATTGTGTACATGCTTGTAAGTTTCCTTGTCTATTTTTTCTCTTTTTTCTTCTTAACCCAACTACACTGTTTTATTATACTGCAAATGGATTTATTTTAGATAGCACATAATTGGATAGCACATAAAAATTATATTTTTAACTAGTTTGACACTTTCTCACGTTTGTTTAGACTATTTATGAGTAAGGTAGTTTTTTATGTGTTTGGGTTTAATTCCAACATTTTCAAAATTCTATATGTTCTTTGTTCCTTTTATCTTCATAGCTGACATAATCACTGTAAGATTTGTTTTATTTTATGTTTTTTACTGTTTATTCATGAATTTATAATATATTATTATAACTATATCACAGTTCACCTAAAAGGACCTTGGCAATATAGATATGTCCCCTCTTATAATGTTTTTATTGTTGCCATATATTTTACTTCCTTACAGTATAATTCCTACATTGTTTATTAATTTTGCTTTAAAAATTATTAAAGAAAAATAAAATATGAAATAATTATATTTGTTTATTTACCATTTTCAGTGTTCCTCTCTTACTGTGTAGATCCCAATTTCCATTTGGTACCCTTTTCCTTTAGCCTTTAGAAGTCTCTTTAAAATTTCATGTACTTAAAGTCAGCTGGCAAATGGAACACTCAGTTTTCTTCATCAAAGTTTTTTTTTTGTTTTGTTTTGCTTTTTGGTATGTGGGTAGCTCCCTGACTGGGAATCGAACCCAGGCCGCAGCGCTGACGGCACCAGCACCGAAACCTTAAGCCGCTACACCATCAGGGAACTCCCTTCATCAAAGTTTTTAATTTGCTATCATGTTCTAATTTGCTGGCTTAATAATTGTTGGTTGACAGGTTTTTATTCAATACATTAAAAGTTGCATGCATGATTTTTTATAAGAAAGTTATGAAAATTTATCTTTGTTTCTTAATACATAATGAAAGTGTATGCATCTATGTGTATGTCTGTGTCTGTGTGTATTTGTGGCTGTTCTAGCACCTGCTGTTTCCAACAAGTTGATTGTGATATGACAGCATATTTTTTCTGTGTTTTTTTTATAGTTTATACTGCTTCTTAGATTCCTAGGTTTATGGTTTTCATGAAATGTGAAATATTTTCCAATATGATTCTTCAAATATATTTTCTGTCCCTTGCCCTTTCCTAAGACTTTGATTATATGTGTGTCATTGCTCCACAAGTCATTCAGATATTTTTACTTTTCCTTTTTCATAATTTTTTATCTCTGTGATTCATTTTTATTATTTTCTATTATTGTGTTTTCAGTTCACCAATTATTTTATCTTTAAGGTCTATTTTGCTGTTAATCTTATTTAGGAAAATCTCAGAACTTGGATTGTATTTATATCCTTTAATGTCTTTGCCTATTAATTCCATTATTCTGACCATTTAAATTTTTTTACTTGTCAGAAGTCTCTCCTGATATGGGTCATATTTGTTTTGCTTTCTTTGGAATATTTAGTAAGTTTAAAGAACATGATAAACATTACTAATTCAAGCTGCTGTGTGTTGAGTTTTGTTGTTCTTTCAAGTATATTAGACATTATTCTGATAGTTTAGCTGTATACAGATCAATTTCACCTTCACTAGGTTTGTTTTAAGTTATTTATCTATCTATCTATCTATTTATTTTGATGGGAGACAGGAGCATGTCATTTTTGTAGCATTAGGCCTATTTTAACCCTATTGTGAAGGTCTGACCCTTCTTTGGTCTTTATTCAGTGCCTCATGTAGTCAGCAGATTCTCATATTCTAGCTGCTCAAAGCTTTAAAAGTTTCTTGTAAGCCTGACAACTGTTTTTTCTCCAACATTATTTTTTCTGCTTGGCCTTAATGGAGTTTAATTTTGACTATGTACAAATTACTATTTAACCAAAGACTCAGAGATCTTGACTTTTTCCTCTGTTCAGCTCCTTCCTCTCAGGTATTCTGATCCATAAATTCTAGTCGCCTTAACTTTCTTGTACATTAATTTTAGTTTCTTCAACTCAGGGAAACTGCTGCACTCTATTTGAGAGTCCTCTCTTCACACTGCAGTCTACAAACTGTCCCCAGGCACAAAGGAAGGCTTGTGGGGATTATTTGTTTATTCTTTTTCCTTTAGAGATCATTATCCTACACTGTATTGTCCTTTGACTGAAATCTGTTATTTTCTGTATGTTGTCCAAATTTCTAGTTGTTTGTGTGAGAGGCTTTCACAAGAGTTACTCCTTCATGGACTAAAGGACAAGTCTCAAAAATACCATATTAATTCAATAATATTTGTATGGATTACAGAATTCCAGGTTTTTTTTGAAGGAAGATATAGTGCTATGTGTAAACAAAATCATACAACATGCACTAAACTCTCAGTTAACTGGCACCCACAGGGATTGGTAGATGCCAGATAAATGTACCCGGCACTCTCAAGCAATCAGCAAAACTCTCAAGCAACCAGAAAAATAGAAGTTTTTTGAGAGTGCTGGTTGCTTGCATTCTGGTTAATTGAGAGTCTGCTGTAAATAAGATAACTTTCTTATTTATAGTCAAATAAATATCTACTAAACATTTTTGCTAAACTAGAATCATTTATTTTATATGCAAATAATTCATCTATGCTCTTACTTTTTGTAAGTTTGGGTTTACTCAAGAAAACAATTGTTTCAGTTTTACCTTTGATAAAATTTGAAGTATTGGAAGTTGGGGAATTGTTTTAGTGAAATAGATTTTGTTGGAGACTAATATTAGTTCAATTAATACTGATTTGATAGTTTCTATCATAGTATAATAAATATATTTTGGCAAGTTGTCTAGATGTTCATGATCTCTAACATGAGCCCACCTAACGATCAGGGATTCTAATGATTAAGACAAGAGATATAAATATTTTATTGAGCTGATCTATTCAAAGAGTTTATTGTATCTTCAGAGGTGGAAAGTTATATATCTGTGTAAATAATTTTAAGGAATGGCTCTATTTTACTCCAAGAGCAGAAAAAAAAGAAAAACCTAACAATATAGCTCCTTTGTCCCCTGTAAAGGTAAGAAATTCAAAGGACAGTCTCAGGGCCCAGTATTCTAGTATTCGGATGGAGTAATATGGAATGATCAACTGTCAGAGCTCTTCAGCCATTTGAAACCTTGTCCAGTTTTCATTTGAGGTTCTCATCTCACTATCACAATATATAGCAGTTAATTTGTGGCAAGCCTCATATTTTTATATACGTGTGTACTGTGTGACTTCATGTGTCCAGATGAGAGATTTTCAATTAAAATATCACAAAAATATATTCAGAATCTATGAAAAGAAAACTTCAACCTGAGATAATCCCTACTATTCTAAATATGATGTTACAGAACAGGAATTATAGTTATCCATCATAATGTAAGTGGAGTAGATGTACCTATTAACACGAAGATAAGGAAAGATCTACCTTTTTAGTTATTTTCCCAATTCTTTCTTTAAGTAAGAATGTGACAGAAGGATGTTGACAGAGACACTTGACAGATTGACAGGCAGTCAGGCCCATTTTTTTGTTTGTCACATGAGAGAACATTGCATTTTAAGCAGATTTCTTCTCAGGTACCAAGTCTGACGTGGCACTCTGGCAACAGAAAGGATGCAAGGGGAGATATTTAAAGTAGGACAGCTATGTGATGTTGGTATTTACACTGCAGTAATTTTGGCCAAGAAGATTCTGTATTGCTAATTACAGCCAAGACAATGTCCAATTGTTATAGCAAAGGACCACAGACCCACATTTTAGATTTACAGCCGTCATTGACTGAAATCTGCTTACAGGACAAATATTGGGAGCACACTGTTATTTGAAAGGTGGGTGCCTTGGCTCCTTCCTCTCCTTAATACAAATGTTCTTTGATATCAATATAAGAATATTTAGGGAGTTCTCATTCATTTTTAATTGATCATTCATAGATGTTCCCTTTCTAAGCTGTCTTTTTTGACATAATAACACTGTGGCCAGAGGTTTTCCTGTAGCACACAAAAACCCTAACACTTCTGGAGAGAGATAAAAGGAAAGCAGGTAAAAAAAGACAACTAGCCCCATATATGTATATGGGCCCCTCTGTCTATTTCTGAAACTAGCTAGTGTAGATGCTACCTGATTCCTGATCATACGTCCTCCGGAATCGCTTTTCATTTCCTTTGTTTCTACAACATAGAAGAATTCTCAAAGCATTATTCCTGACCACTTTACTAAAAATTAAACCACTGAAGGGTAGTAGAGTATGCTACCCCCAAACATGCCACTTTGCATGTTAATTATTTTTAGCTGTTTGTGCTTGAGAAACAGAAAATACAGGGAGAGGCTTTCTGTGAACTCTGCTTATTGAACTAAGGACAGATCCTCCAAAAGGAACCAATTGTCATAAATCCCCTCCTGGGAATTTTAGCAACCAGAGCAGATTGACTCTGACAGCAGAGGAGAAGTTGACATCACACCCAGACACACTTTGTCACAAACTCTCATACCATTCATCCATTCTCTTAAAGGACCATTCATCTTTCTTCCAACTTATTTAGTCTTCCAAAAGCGGCCCACACTTCCCTCTCTTTTTCCTCTTAAGATAGTATTGAGTCTGAATTCTAAACCACTTCTTTGACTTACTCATATGTCCTTGGTTATGTCTTATGTACATATAAGGTATATATGTTAATAAACTTCTTTCTTCTCTTATTAATCCAGCTCTTATTATAAGGGTATCAGCTAAAAACTCAGAAAGATATGGGGAAATTTTTTTCTTCCCTCATATCACAAATAATTCTCTTAATATAACATGATAGCAGAAAAACAGAGTACAATGGCTCAAATCCTTTATACCATGTTTATTTCTTATGATATATCTTATTCATGGAAACTGATATTTACTGAATAATAACTATGAGTGAGGTACTATTCTAATTGCTTCATACTATTTAAATTCACTTAGTATTTTTAATAACTTAATGAAGTATTATAATCATCTACTTTTCATAGATAGGAAAAAACTAAAATCATTTTTTTAAGTTTACACAGATAGTAAATAGTAAGGGAAGAATTTCAACCAAGCCAATATAATCTACCTCTTAATTTACAGGGTCACACATGAGATTGTAAAAATAATATGAACTCAATAAATATACATTGAATAATAATTCCTGAGAACAAAGAGTCTGTTAAGTAATATATATTATATTTTTAAATGTTATAATTAATATGTATATTATTAAAATATTTTTAGATTATTAAAACTATATATATGAATAAGAGTATAAGATAAAAGAAAGTATAGAAAATCTAAACTTGAATATGTAATGGCTATGATGAACTAGGAACTATAGAAGGTGAAGGTGTTGATCATTGATGACAACACAATTGTATCATTAATCATTAATAAGACTTATGAATTCTGGATGGTAACACAATGGGAAAATTTGTGGTTATGTTGAATCTTGAGTTGCTGGCAATGTAATAAGGCATCATAGTATTATGTGTTAGAAATGTATGACTATACAATTTTGAGAAAGACAAAAGTGTTGAAGATATAGACCTATATATTTCACAAAGAAATGAGAATTGAAGGCAGAGAAATAAATGAAATTTTAAAGAAAAATAATTTTAAAAGTGAGTGAACAAAAATGGGATATTGAGAAATGATACATTTAGAAAAGAGTTAGAAAATAAATTGTGACAGACAGAAAAATATAATGCAATATTATAGTGTAAACAAAATCTTTAATCTGAAGTACATAATCAGAAAAATAAAGCCAACGTGCCTTCACAAAAATAGAATTAAAGATATTTCAGGAAGTAGTATTTGTCCATCAGTCTATTATCTTTAAATAGTATTTTAACTTCTTGCCTAACTATAAACAGGTAAGTAATGAAATCATTAATGAATGATTTTATTAAACTTGGAAATTTTTAGGAGAGGCACCTTGGAAACAGAGTGTTTTTAGTCATGATACCTTTAATAAGTTGTGCCTGGCTTCTAGCTTGTAAAGAATCCACATAGTCGAGAGTGCCTGACATTTTAACAGAGGCTTTATGAGCTGTAGATCTGGGTCATTCCCAGATTGCTCTGGTGTGGTCTTCACTTGCCAGGGCTCACTTAGGTAGGAATCTATCTACCTTACAATCAAATTCACATAACTGGCTACATTTCATTAATATTAGAGTGAGATCAAGAAATCATAGCTATTTAAACACAAATTCCTAAAACAATATGAGATTTTTTATGACCTTTTTTTTTTTTTTTTTTTGGTAGCTCATCAACTATCGTTGGTGTAAGGGTATTTTATGTGTGGCCCAAGAAAATTCTTCTTCCAGCATGGCCCAGGGAAGCCAAAAGTTTGGACACTGCTTCCCTAGAATGTGGATTTCCCCAAGATCCACCAGCATCCACCATTACCAATTTCCTGCCAAGACATGAGCCTTGAGGCAGTAATCTTCAATGAGGCCTAAACCTCAGTCCAGGAGGAAAATGTGTGTGAAACTTTTTCTTGGTTGTTCAGGCCTAGTCACTAGGGCTGGCAACTGCTCCTTATATCAGATATTCCTATATTCTTTAGAGTTCTTTTATTAAGCAATCCCTCATTATTGCAACTTCTTGTTACAGTTAATAATTCTTTATATAAAATTTTGTGTTTTCTTTCCTGATTGGATCCCTACTAATACATTGACCAAATGATATCTTGGAATCAAATTTATAAAACTTTATTACATTGCAGTAGAAATTGGAGATTGTGTTCGGCATCATAATTAAATAGCACAACCTCTCCAAATCTGTATCTGACATAAATTGTAGATGTAAATGTGAAAGTTAAAATAATACAGCTTTTATAAGAAAACACCAGGGAACATATTTATGGCCTTATTAAAAAAAATCTCTTACAAAGAATCATTACAAAAACCTTTAATCATAAAATTTACAGTATGACAACTTGCATTAAATTCAAATAAGAACTTCCATTCATCAAGAGATACCATTAAATTATCAAAAATACAAGCTGATTTGCATTCAGTATACAAAGACAACTCCCACAAATCACTTCAAAAGGCTGACAGCACAATAGAAAAATAAGCAAATGACATTTTACAATACAAGCTAAATATCCAAATGGCCAATAATTATATGAAAGTGTGTTCAACTTTATTATTCATTAGGGAAATAAAAATCAAATTTATAACATGATATGTACTACCACTGTAATGACCAGAATGGGTAGAATGAAAAAAGTAAAATAAAAAAAAATAGAAAAGATTAAATGTCAGCAAAGGTGAGAAGCAACTGGAATACTCATAAATTGTTAGAGTATAAAATTAGTACAGGTTTTCCAAACTTCTTGTCAATATCTATGAAAATGTATATATGTGTAGTATACCACTCAGTATGTATGTGTACAAATATATGTACAAGAATGTTTATAAAATAGCATGATGTACGATATTTTGAGATTTAACATAATGTTTCTGTCCATCAAACACCAAATAGAAAAATAAATTGTGGTGTATTTAACTAATCACATATTATACAGAAATGAGAGCTACCAAACTATTCTATACACAGGAAGCCAGAAAAAATCAGAAATCAGCCTTAGTGCAGGAAAATCAACCATTGAAAAAGAAAATTATCTTGGAGTGAAAAAAAAAATTATCTTGGAGTGGACAAAGGCATTTTGGAGATGCTGATAATCTTCTGGTTCTTTCTCTAGTTGCTAGAATGACAAGTGTGATGGCATTTTTAAATTCACTGAGTACACTCATAATTTTTACATTTCTGGATGCTTGTTATACTATGAGAAAATGTAAAAAATCAATCTTAAAAACAAAGATGTTTCTTCCATAGAATGAGAAAAGTCCTTGTACATACATAATAATATGTTGTGTTTGTCCATGTGTCTGAAGCACTGAAACTTCCTGAGGTTATAATACTGAATGAATTATTATTAATTTCCAATTATTTTTATTGATGTTACTTTCTAAAGAGTTCTTTAATTGACATTGAGCACGTCTTTCCTTTCTTCATTGGGTCTATATGCACTAACCGTTTAGTTATTTGTTGACAGTCTGAAGCTTTCCATTTCTCACAGATTTATGTAAAAAATAATAAAGTTATAGCACTTTGAGAAAATTATATGATTTCTATTAAAAGCACTCAGAAAGAGGTCATCATAACACTTTATAAAATGTAATAACAACAGTTCTTGCCTTCAACATTCAATACTCAAATCAAGGTTTAAGGGCAAAGATGTAACCATGTGAATTAAAACACAAGTAATAATACAAGCTGACATATTTGACACGTAACAGTACTTGCATTTCACAGGACAGAGTCTGTTTAGTTAGAATCACAGAGCCAATAGAGAGTTTAAGTTCTAGAATCTTGATTCCACGAGGAGTGCATTTTACGACAGAACTTACGTGTTCAGTTGGTGCTCAGTAATGTGTCATGATGGCTGCTGTGCTTGCAGTCTAAGGAATGGCTCACTGCTAATCTATGTATTATTTATGTATTACATAGTTAACCAGGACAAGGAGGGAAGAGGGGAGCTTGCAAACTAAAATCAATACAAATAATAGTCTCTCACCAGACAAATCCCAGGGCCTTAAGTAGCTCCCTCTTCTCTTTCTAGCCATCTTTCTCTCTCACTTTTTTTTTCCTTTTTTTCTCTTTGCTCTAAAAATATGTACTGTATGGAGGAGTGTTTTACTATTACAGTCTTTGCAAATAATCATTAACATTTTTACCCTGCATTTTTAAAAATTACCCATTCTAAATTAAAATGGTAGTAGGCATTTCATCATATAATTTTAACTCACATGTGGGATATAAAACTGAAACCAAGAAATGAACAGGACAAATAAACAAACAAACAAAACTTATAGACACAGACAATAGTTCAGTGGTTACCAGAGGGCAAGGGAAGAGAGAAAGGTGGTAGGAGAGTTAAAGTTGGTCAAATATACACTGACGAAAGGATAAGTAACTCTAGGTAGTGAATAAACAATGCAATATATGAATTATAGACTTGTACACTTGAAACCTATATAATTTTACTAACCAATGACACCCCAATAAATTTAATAAAAATTTAAATTTTTTAATAAATAAATAAAATGCAATGGTAGCAGGCACAATACTCTTTGATTATTTCTTTATTCCACTGTATTTTGTAGAAAATAAACATGCATTATACACCTTTCAAGAACAGAAAGACAATCAACTTAATAAATAATCAATGTGCTAGAATTTATATTTTACTTTTCCTAACAAACCTATAAGATGTATGACTTTCTTCCTACTAATTATGTCAGAAGTTTAAGAGTTAAAACAAACAACTCTAGAGAATATATATCATTTTTTCAGTGTCTCCACATAAAATCATAATGGATTTTATTTCCTGACATAGGTCTATACTAATTATAGTATCACATTAATGTTAATAATACTTCAGTGTTAAATATATTATTAATATAATGTTAAAATGAAATAATATGAGCAAACACAAAATATATGTCTTTAACTCTGAACAACTAAAATTTAGCTTTTTTATAAACTTATAGTGCAAAATATTTATACTTTTTCTCATTAACTTATAATAAATTATATATCCATATTATCTATGTATAAAATTAATATTCACTTATTGTTATTCATGATAGTTTATTATATATACCTCTGTGAACACTAAATTAGCCAATACTGAGCCATTGTTTCTAGGAGAAATATAGTGTCAGTTCCTGTGAATATTTGGTTACATCATTTTCCTAAGCCGATTAACACATACGTTTGTTTTATATGTGTTCTGTTCAAACACACCTGATTTACCATATATTGTTGATTCATTTACATTGAACTCATGTCCAACAACACCAAAACTAATGTCTGAAGGAAACTTATCTAACACATGTATTCATGCATTTACTCCATAAGACACATCACAGCCTTTTGCACTCAGAAACACTAGACAGCACTTCAGCACTACATTTGAAGACCATTTTAAACACCTAATTTCTAACAAAATACTCAGAAATGTGAAAAATCTGGTACTAAATAAATGACAAAAAGGACATGTTTGTATTAATAGCATAGGAACTGAAAGAAGAAAGCAATCATTGTTAAACCTTCGCTTGTAACATACACATAAAATTACTCAAATTTTTAGCTGCTCTGAGTGTGTTCACAAATGACTGTGAATGAACCTCAAGTATTGATTCTAGGGTTACAAACAATTTTTAATCAGTAGACAAATTCAAAAATACAGAATTAGCGAATAATGATAATTAATTGTTCATATATACATACTAGGCTAGACAATTCAGTCAACTCTTCCTAGAAAAAGTGCTACATACCTCATTGCCAAATATCACTACAGTCTCTTTCGAAGTACTCCCCTTGGGAAACTACACACCAATGCCAGCACTTAGGTCACCCTTCTAAGCAATTTTGGATCTCATTTTCTGGAATGGCCATAGGAGCTGTGTTGGTACCAAAATTTGACAATTGAGTTGGCAAACTTACCACCATGCACTTACGTTGGCAGCACTATACAAACAATTACGTAAGGTGTAACAACAATTATTGCCAAGTTGATTGTCAGATTTTGGCTACAATAACAGCTCTGATGGCCATTCCAGAAAAAGATTTCCAAAATTGCTTTGAAGGGTTGACTTGGTGCTGGCATCCGTGCATAGCTTCCCAAGGGGAGTACTTCGAAGGTGACCATAGTGATATTCAGCAATGAGGTACGTAGCACTTTTTCTAGGAAGAATTCACATAGTTAATTATTCGAACTCATTCATGCTTATATTCACATCTAAATGTCTGTCTACCTATTTCTCCCCATAGACAATAAAATGCCAAATACTTATTAGAAAAATTGGAAAAAATAAAATAAACAAATACAAGGCTATTATTATAATTCTCAAGGAAAATGAGAATGAGGAAAATGTATACTGGATATTAAGAAAGAAAAAGGAATTTTGGCCTATAATTGCTTAGACCTGATGAGGTTTTTCAAATTTTATATTCTTGGCATTTCAATACAATTTTTCTTTATAAATATAACAAGTCTGTTATCTCTGTTTATTGCATTATATTTATTACAATATAAAAAAGTGTTTCAACTATTGTATGTGAAATGGTAGAACAGGCTATATCAGTTGATTATATATTAACCTCAGTTATGAACATTTTCATGATTTCCTTCGATCTCATATTGTATGTTTACATTCCCATACAGTATTAAATTATTGATCATAGTTTATTTGCCAGCAAGAATTAGATCAACTTCAAATTTTTAGAATTTTACAGAATATATTTGGACATTTAAAAAGAAAGTAAAAAGCTTGATCATTTATTTTATATTTCTAATAAAACCTGAGTAATTTTTGTTTCATAATTTAAAATATTCACATGTAAATTTAATTAAAATTACTTAAATTAGCTTTGTTCAAAATTTGGCGATTAATATGTCTAAATTTGGAATCACATTAATATATTTATATAGAGTATGCTATGAATTAATTTTAAGGGTCATCGTATTAACAGAAGTGAAGTTGTATAATTTTTCAATTTGTTCCATCAGATATTTTCTAAAGCTATTTTAGATACTAAATTTTACTTCCCTTATTTGCTCTACATTTATAGTCTCAATTTTACTCAGGTGTTCAAGATGTCAGATAATCTTCACATTTGCATGTCTCCATATCTACAACCACCATTTCAGACCAATTGAGATGGGAAGAGAAAGAAAGACAATTTACAGAACTAAACACTCTGAATCATGGAGTTTGTAGTGTAATTTAGTTTCATTGCTTTCAATAATCTTTGAAAATTTAAAGTACCTACTAGATATCACACTTAAATGAGCAATTATACGAAAACATTCAACTAAATGCTCACTTCTACTTAGGTTATAGTTATGTTGCTTGCATATCACTTAGTTCTAGTGCTTGGAATTTTTTATTAAATATTTCTATGTAATTTTAAATATTAATTTTAAAGCATTTAAAATTAATACATGTTTCATATCAAATAATATCTAATTATACACATTTGCTTCAAGAATTTTAATCAATGCTTATAGCAATTAACAAAAATTTAAAAGTAAGAATTAATTTTTAAGGAGTTTCCAAAGTTTTCTAAAGTTGGCTAATACTACATATATATATATATATATATATATATATATATATATGCACACACACACACACACAAATGTTATACTTTCTGTTTTCAAAAAGCCATCACTTTCTTACTTGTCTGTTAGTGACAATTTTATTTCTAAACTTTCTTTTCAGCTGTTTCATCTTGGCACCTATTGGCTTATTGGACCGTTTGTACCACACACACAAAAAAAAGTACATATAAAATGAAATTTCAGAAAAAAAGGTAGAATGAAGAAATAATACAGTAAAATAAAACTTTAAGTGTCATTGCAAGAATAGATATGGCCTGAAACCTCACAGAGAGAATGTCAAACTGAGAGGAGGGTGTGGAATTTGCAATTATTCAGCATAATTTTCTTCCGCTTATTAACCACTAAGTTACTTGGGAAGAAAATGTGGATTTTCTTAATATACTCATATATTATCTAATTCATATTTTTTAGTTTGTCATTATTTGATAAATAGTATAATTAAAACATTAATCAGTAATTTTACCTTTTTTTAAATTGTAGACACATATTTGGAAAAAAATTATAGAAACTCAGTTTTGATTATATAAATTAGAAGTATTTTGTTAAAATAATACCTTGATTAAGCCCTACAAATCATAACTCTTAATGTTTTTATCAATGGAGATCTTGTATATTTTTACCAAGTTCAAATAAATAGAATAAATTAATGTAGTATAGCGAAGATCATATGGTAAATTCAATTAAATTAATTAAGAATTTCATTAACAACAAACATGTGCTTAGCAATCTATTAAATATTGAAGAACAAACAAAAGAAGCATAGGACGGATAACATGTTTTCTGAATACGTAAAACAGCATTTTAAAAATACATGAGATGCACACCTGAAATAATTACAGGCTAAGATACCTTAGAACTTTGGAATTGGAGTAGCCTGGGTATAAAACTTAGAACCACATTTTACAATTCTGAACATTGGGGACATTTCTTAAATTCCTTAATCCTCAGAACCTCACCTGTGTAATGAAAATAAAAACAAATATATCAATGAGTTACATCAAAAATAAAATAAGAAATCACTATAAAGTACTTTTTGTAATACTTGTCATATTGTAAACATTTTTTAAATGATAAAAATAAAAGAAAATATAAAAATTCACATCAATCTACACAGGAGTGGCTACATAGTATCTAACCATATAGAGATACAAGGGTTTAGCTATTAAGATGAAAGGTTACAACTATGTACACAATGATGCTATATGTGGTAATATAAAATTTAGCCATACAAAGATAGAACAATTAATTTTGTAAACTCATCCCAGAAAAAGTGCTACGTATCTCATTGCTGAATATCACTGTGGTCACCTTCAAAGTACACCCCTTGGGAAGCTATGCACTGACACCAACACCTAGTCAACCCTTCAAAGCAATTTTGGAACTCCATTAGAGCTGTCATCGTGCCCAAAATCTGCTAATTAAGTTGATGAACTTGCCACCATGTGCTTACACTGGGAGCAGTGTACAAACAACTCGATAAGGTGTCATAACCTTGTACAGTGCTTCCAACATAAGCACATAGTGGCAAGTTGGCAAACTTAATTGTTAGAATTTGGGTACAATGACAGCTCTGATGGCCATTCCAGAAAAAAAGTTCCAAAATTGCTTTGAGGGGTGAACTGGACACTGGCATCAGTGCACCGCTTCCCAAGGGGAGTACTTCAAAGGTGACCAGAGTGATATTCTGCAATGAGGTATGTAGCACTTTTCTAGGATGAGTTCACGAAATTAATTATCCAAGCTCATACATTTTCAGATTAAGTGAAGTGGTAAATGACATTTACTTCATGTTTTATTTTGTCTTTATACTTTTCTGTATTTTCTTAATAGTTTTATAAAAATTCTGGATTAATTTTTAATTAAACATTAAAGAATGAAAGAAATATATTGTATTTGTCACAGTTCTCTGCAGAAACAGAACCATTAAGAGGTAGATGATAGGTAGAGAGATGATAGAGAGAAAGAGAGAGAGAGAGAGAGACTTTTTAGAGCATTCAAATACAGAAAAGTTATCAAAGAATGCTCTTCTCTACCATTATTTAGTTACCAAAAATATAGAGTAAACAGAATAACCTGAAATTAACCCAGCACAGTATATGTGTGTGTGTGTGTGTGTGTGTGTATGCATTTAATAAATATTTGTTAAATTAAATAAGTGGTCTCAGTTATGACTTTGAGCATATAAATTTACTCTGAAACTAAGAATAACAAAGATTTTACAAATTTTTTCTAGCCATAGACTAGGAATGTCACACATACTTCTGCAGCTCTTTAGTAAATATATTTTTAAAGTAAATAAATACATAAATCATAAGCAACTTGGGGGATTGCAGTGAGGATTAAAGAGATACTGCACTTACATTAGCAGCCCAATACTGGCAGATGGCGAACACTAACTAAATGTTGTCTCCATTCCTCATATTTTCCTCCCAGCTCCACCTCTCCCTCCCAATTTAAAGTCAAGTAACAAAATTACTTTTGAAAAACTGGGAAATATTTAATTCATCAGTATTAGACATTCTCCAAAAAGCATGTCCTCAAGACATGAATTGCAATGATGAAGATGAACTGTGGGCCCTTAGAATAGTCTGTATGATAAGTGTTTTGTATGCTTGAAGCTGGTGATCAAGCCTCAATATTCATCCTATTTCAGTAGTCCCGAACATTTTTGGCACTGAAGGGAAATAATATTTTCACAGACTTGGGGGTGAGGAGTTGGGGGGATGGTTTTGGGATTATTCAAGTGCATTACATTATTTTGCACTTTTATTTCTATTATTATTACATTGTAACATATAATGAAATAATTATACAACTCATTGCCACGATAAAGCCTGTCCCCAGATGCAACTTAATTGTCACTTGACACTCACTGATAGGGTTTTGATATGAGTCTGCAAGCAATTGATTTATTATGGTCTTTGTGCAGTCAAGCCTCTCTGTTAATGTTAATCTGTATTTGGAGCCAAAACCAGCGCTAGCATCACTGCCTCAACTCCACCTCAGATTATCAGGCATTAGATTCCCATAAGGAGCCCACAGCCGAGATCCCTTGCAGGCACAGTTACAATAGGTTTCATGCTCCTATGAGAATCTAATGCCTGCCCCCCACCCCCGTCCTTACCAGTCTGATCTGACCGGAGGCAGAGCTCAGGTAGTAATGCAAGTGAAGGAGAATGGCTGTAAATACAGATGAAGCTTTATTAGCTCCCCTGCTGCTCACCGGCTGCTGAGTGGCCCAGTTCCTAACACACCATGGACTGGTACTGGTCCGTGGCCTGAGGAGACCCCTGTCCTATTTTACTTTTCAACAGCATTGGACATAGTGACTACTCCCTCTTTGAAACATTTTCTATTAGTCTTTTAGGGCTGCCATAACAAAATATCAAACTTGGTGGCTTAAATAACTAAAATTTATTTATCACAATTGGGGGTGGGAAATCCAAGACCAAGGTGCCAACAATGTTGGTTTCTGGTGAGATTCTAATCCTGCAGACAGCTGCCTTCTAATCTTGTGCTCACATGGCCTTTCCTCTGTGCAAGCATGGAGAAAGAGGAAGGGAGAGAGAGAAAGAAAGGGAGAAGTATATAGTGTTTCTTTCCCGTCTTATAAGGACACTCTTCCACCAAATTTAGGCTCCACTATTATTTCCTTATTTAATCTTAATTATTTTCCTAACGGTCTTATCTCTAAATACCGTCACATTGGAGGTTATAGCTTCCACATATGAATATTAAGGGGACATAATTCAGACAATGACATCTTCATTTCCTTAAGCTTCTATAAGATCCAATCTTTGATGTCTTTTGTCCTTTCACAGGGCTTCATGGGTGTGTAAATTGTGCATTTGCACAGAATTTCCTATGTAAAAGTATCATGTGTTTGGTTACATTTTCTGCTATTGTTATTCTAATCAGTAATTTTTATTAATAAATTTTATTTTTTTACAGCGGTCTTAGGTTCACAGCAAAATTGAGTGGAAGATACAGAGATTTTCCACATACCCTTTTACACACACACACACACACACACACACAGCCTCCTCCACTATCAATATCTTGCAATAGACGGTAAATTTATTACCACCAGTTAACCTACATCATTATCACCCAGAGTTTATAGTTTATATAAGTCTTTAGTCTACAGATTTTGAAAAATCTGTGTAATGAAATGTATTTACCATTTTAGTATCATGCACAATAGTTCTACTGCCCTAAAAATTCTCTCTACTTCTGGCTATTCGGGTCTCCCTCACCTCTAACCCAAGACAATCAATGATCTTTTTAGTGTCTTTATAATTTTGTCTTTTCCAAAATGTCATATAGTTGGAATCACATAGTATGAAGCCTAGGTTGGTTTCTTTCCCTTAATAATACGCATTATATTTTCTCCATGTTTTTTCATATCTTGATAGTTCATTTCCTTTTAGCACTGAATAACATTCCATTATCTATTTGTAGCACAGTATATTTATTAATTCACCTATTGAAGGACATCTCAGATGCTTTCAAGTTTTGGCCATTATGAATAAAGCTGCTAAAATCATCCATGTGTAAGTTATTCTGTAGACATATTTTTTCAATTTCTTTAAGTAGACACTAAAAGTGCAATTTTGTAGTACACGGTAAGAGTATGTTTACTTTTATGAGACTGCCAAACTGTCTTTCTAAGTGGCTGTACTATTTTGCATTCCCACTAGCAATGATTAAGAGTTCCTGTTGGTCCACAACCTCACCAGCATTTGGTATTTAAGATTTTAACTATTCTAATGACTGTGCAGTAGTATCTTGTTTGAAATTGCAATTCACTAATGATATACAAAATTGAACATCTTTTCATATGTTTACTTGCCATCTATGTATGTTGTTTAGTGAAGTGTCAGTTTTGCCCATTTTTATTGAGTTACTTTCTTATTGTTGAGTTTTAAGTGTTCTTCATATAATTTGAGTGACTGTCCTTTTTCAGATATGTCTTTTACAAATACTTTCTCCCGATCTCTGGCTTGCTTTCTTATTTTCTTAAGATTGTATTTCCCAGAGCAGATGCTTCGAATTTCAGGAAAGTTCAGTTTATTGATTAATTCTTTCATAAATCATGCCTTAAATATTGTATCTAAAAAGTCATTGACATACCCAAGACTATCTAGTATTTTTACTATATTATCTTGTAGAAGTTTTATGCTTACTGTTGATTATATTTATGCAGGTCTATTTCCAGGCTCTCTATTCTGTTGCACTGATCTACTTCTATTCTTTCACTAACATTACTATAGCTTTGTAGTAAGTCTTAAATTCAAACAATACAAGTCCTTCAATTTTATTCTGCTTTTAAATACTGCTTTGGCTATTATGGGTCTTTTGACATTTCATATAAACTTCTCCATTTCTAGCTATACACAAAATAACTTGTGAGGATTTTGTTTGGACTGCATTGAACCTATAGATAGATATAATTGGGAAGAACTGACATCTTGACAATATTGAGACTGGCTATCCATGACTATAATATATCTCTCCATTTAGTTAGTTCTTCTTTGATATCTATAATCATAGGTTTGTAGTTTTCCTCATATAGATCTCATTCATATTTTCTTAGATGTATACACAAGTATTTTTATGAGAATACAAATGGTAATTTTTTTTAATTTCAAATTTCATGTATTCATTACTGTAAAGAAATTCGCTTTTCTATATTAATGTTTGATGTACTGTGTGGTTACTTTTGTATATAAACCTTGTATTTTGCTATAGTCAATTATTATTTCCAGTAATATTTTATTGATTGTTTCAGAATTTCTACATAGACAATTATGTTACCTGTGAAAAAAAAGATAGTTTGTTTTGAGATTCTATTATATATCTCTAATGTTTGATTGATACCTGTGAGATGACAAGAATAAAAATAGAAATCTATAATATAATTGTTTTTTGGGGGAGGTTGTATTTTTAAAGTCAGATTTATTTATTTCTTTTCAATATGTTTACTTTTTTTCCTTGTCTTATTGCATTATCCAGGACATTTAGTATAATGTTGAAAAGCAATGATATGAGAAAACATTCTTGCTTTGCTCCTGATATTAAGCAGAATGTTTGAATTTCTCATCATTGAGTATGATGTTAGCTATAGTTTTCTTATAGCTATTTATAATAAACTTGAGCAAATTCTGGTCTATTTCTAGTTTTCTTATAATTTTTATCACAAATGGGTGTTGAATTTTGTTAAATTATTTTATGCATCTTTTAATACAATTATGCTTCTTCAGTTTTTTGATGAGAGATTAATTAATTTTCAAATGTTAAACTAGCTGTGCATGGCTGAGATAAATTTCTCTTGGTCATGATGTATCATTTTTTGTACATTATTGAACTCAATTTGTTTATATTTTGTGAAGATTTTTACATATGTGTTTATAAAAGATGTTGTTTTGTATTTTCTTGTATGTTTTTGCCTGGTTTTTGGTATTAGGATAATGCTAGTCTCATGGAATGTTAGACGGTATAATTTTTGAACAAAGAGTTCATATTTCTAGTTTGCCAAGCCCTAAACCCTGCAAAATATGTATACCAGCCTGAGCACACAAGACTGAGTTTTCTCTTTCTCTTTCTCTGATTTGTACTCTTCTATGTCTCCCAACTCATCCCAAATGTACTATACCAATATACTTACTTTATGTCTTCAATGTCATCTATAAAAAAGTCTGAAATGTTGTGACAAAAATAAATACATTAATTATTTTTTCTTGAAGATTTTTAATCATCGTAATAAGAACAACATTCACGTAATCATACATATCAAAAAGTAAAAAGCCTGGTAATTATTTTATTAATTATTTTCTAACATCTAGACTCTACATGCAATTCAAAAAATGTCCTGTCAGTGTTACCTCCAAAATTCTAAACCAGATCATTTTTCATCATTTCTACTACTATTATTCTGGTACAAATGGCAATGAGCTCTCAGACCACATGTAATATAAATTCACTTAGATAAAATGTCCACAGAAAGCAAATTTACACAGACAGATAGCAGAGAAATGTTATCTTAAAGCTGAAGATGAAAATAAGAGTTAATTGCAAATAACCTTCGGCAGAGGGTGGAGGGTTGGAGGGGTATCTTAAAACTAATTCATGATCATGGTTAAACTGCTGGATAAAATCACTATAAATTAGTGAATTATACACTTGAGATGGGTAAATTTTATAATTCATAAAATAAATCTTAGTATGCTATTTAAAAAATAAAATACATTCTTTTTCAGTTTCTAAACTTCTACCTATGGAATGCATTCTTGAACCCAACAACCAGAGTAAAAATGAAACCAGTCAGTCCTTCTGTGGTTTCTCATCACCTTGCTTTGCTCACAGATTTTATATTTAATTACACTGCTAGCATATTCCACCAGCATTTGATTCATTTTGTTTTCTTATAAGTTTGTTTCACCAAACTTATTCCTGATGTGGACTCTCATTTTTGTAATTCCTTTACCTTCTGGCTGGCACCTTGTCATTTTTCATACCTTATGTCAAAACTCAGAAGAGCTTCCCAGATCACCAGAGCCCCATGCACACACCAAACACACTCTATCACTTACCTTATTTAACTTTATTCATAGCATTTATTAATTTCTGAAATTCTTACTCTGATTTTTTATGTTTGCAGATTTGCTTCTTCCATCAAAATATAAGTTGTTTGAAGTCAGAGATTCTGCTTATTTTGTTCACGACTGAATTTCTAATGTTCAGATTAACCTCTGATATATTTTAGAGGCTTAATAAATACTTTTGGATTGGCTGACATTAGAAATGATGCAAAAAATAAATTTAAAAGATACCTTTAATTGTATTAAAAGTTTAAAAATAAACTTAAGGAACACAGCTGTATATTTCTTCATAGATATTATGTCATCTTTTATAAACTCCATAATGTAAATGATTCTTTAAAACGTTACCTATGCTTAATAATTCTATTTAACAAACATGACATGTTACATTCACAAACTTCTTTGTAAATTATAACTGACATCAAATGAATATCAGTATCAATTGATATGCTGAATTAATCTCATTTGTAAAATTTCAGTTTTGATCATTATTAAGAAGGCATTCAAACAGTATCACAATGTATATCTAATCATATCTCCTATGCTATATTTTGCCATAGTAAAAATTGGAAAATTATTTTTCTGTACATTTCTAAATGAGTGCAATTAAAATAATATTCAGTTAACATCTAATTTATTCATAATCTCTCACTTTTCTTTATAGAGCTCAAAAAAATCTTAAAAACATTCTATGGTAATATATTTTCCCATTATAGTCCAAAAAGCTCACAGACTACCAGAATAAGTTCACTGTTTTTCTTCCTTCTTAGTTTTCAATATATTTTGCATTTTTATTTTTATTAATAATATTTGAATAACATTTCTGTGTTTTATTACACTGTATCTTATTATCCTAATTGGGATACTTATAATTAACCAAAAATATATTTCAATTTTAAGTTTTATGTATTATGCTACATGAAAGATTTCTAATCCCACACAACAAAGTATCAACAAAGTAAATGAAGACCAGTACTCATCTTTTTACTGGTATTTAAATCGAATTTGATATAGATACATATAGGTAATTTTTACAATTAGGAGAGATAAGACATTTAAACATTGTAAAGCCCCAAATAAATATTTGTTTTACATCTTTAATAAGTATGAATTACACAATATAATAATATTCACTAAATAACAATTTTAAGACTCTCAGTATTTGTTTGCTATTTTATGTGTGTCAGTGCAAAACAGAAAATGTCAGTAACAGCAAAATTGAATCAAATTTGGACTACTCTATAGAGAGCTCTAGTTAATACACCAAAAATAACAAAATGTTAAAAATAGCTTAATCAACAAAGAAAGTATAAAAAGATGTTTTCTTCATTTTATTCCTATAAAAAATCTAATTTTAAATTTGGAGGCTTATTTTCACCTATAGGTAATTATATTCACAGTACAGCCTTAAATCTATTTTGATATAGGCATTACCCCCACTACAGTCCAATCATATAATTTTATTCACCCATATTCCAGCAAAACAACAACAAAATAAAAAATTACAAATGACGTGGCCTGGGTTTGATTCCCAGGCAGGGAACTACGCCCCCCCCCAAAAAAAAAATAAAATAAAAAATTACAGTTTTATGTGAGTATATTAAATATTAATGCTTGTCAAATGTGGGTTTGCTAAATATAGTTGTTTGATACTTGCCCAAAACAATTGAAAATGACTTAGATGAATGACTAAATATACATTTACCTTTACTTTGTTAGGACAGAAAAAAATGTTATTGCTTTCTCTGTGAATATGGCACATAATGTATGTGAATACTTTTATTTATATCCTTTTCAAGTTTGGTCTCCATTCAAATCACACATGCTATGTTTATAAGGTTAACCTTAAATTACCAAAATGTAGTTTTGACTATATGGTAATTTGTTTTAGTTGCAATGTAAATCACTTTAAGAGAGTGACTAAAGTGGAAGCTCTTACTATCAATTTTACTATAATAGCAACAACAAGCATATATACATGTTTCATAAGGCTTCCACAATGAAGTACCATAAGCTGGAGTGTTTGAAGCAACAAAAATTTATTCTTTTACATTTTTGAAATCAAAACAGAGGCAGAGTTGGTTCTATTTGGAAGCTCAGAGGGAAAATCTTCTCCATGGCTCTCTCCTAGTTTCTGGTAATTGTCAGCAATTTTTGTTTTTGTTTTTGTTGCTGTTGTTGTTGTTGTTGTTTTTAGCTTGTCGATATATCAGTCCAATCTGCATCAATCATTATATCTCGTTTCCTGTTTTTCCACATCCACATTTCCTGCATCTTATAAGGATGTCAGTCAAATTGGTTTAGACTTCAAACTAAGCCAGTTCAAATAGATTATGACTACAAAACCTTATTTCCAAATAATGCTAGTTACTGAGGTTTTGGATAAATACAAAGTAGGAAAGGACACTATTTAACTGAGTACAGTCCACGGTCTGCCCCCCCAAAACTCATATCCTTTCCATGTGCAAAATATAATACATTCACCCGACTTTAATATCCTCAAAGTTCTTAACCAACTGCAGCATTAACTTAAAATTTAAAATCTCATCTAAATATCATCAACTCAAAAACATTCCAAATTAGGTATAGGTGAGACTCTGTGTACTGTTCATCCTGTAACAAAATTCCTCTTTGGCCACTGATATGTAAAACTAGAAAACATGCTATCTGCTTCCAAAAATACAATGATGGGACAGGCATGCAAGTAGAGTCTACAATTCCGCTTCCAAAAGAACAAAAATGAAAAAAGCGGTGTGCAGTTACTGGACTAAAGCAAGTTTGTAACAGAGCAGTGCAAATTCTACTGTGTCTCTAGATCTGAGAATGATCTCACGTGGCTCAATGCCCCATTCTCTGGGCATTCTGGAATAGCCCACTCTTTCAACCCTCCAGGACAGCCGACTTGTTTTCTGGGCTTGACATCTTTGTCTCTGTTCTTGGAATTACCTTTCCTTTATTTTGTCCTGTACTGGTATAAAATTATTTTTTATGTGTGGAGATTACTGTTCCTGTTTTATCTTCATTACTTTTGTTTTGTTCTTGAGACTTTTTATCTTTCAATTACATTTGACATACAATATTATATTGGTTACAGGTGCAAAGCATTGTAATGAGTCATTTATATAACAATAAATCTGTATTCTGATACGTCAGGTTCCCCTCTGGCACTGTACATAGTTATTATAATGTTATTGACTGTAAGCCTTAGGCTGCACTTTACATCCCTGTGACTATTCTGTGACTATGAATTTGTACTTGATTTCTTCCCCCTTTTCACCACACCACCAGTTCACCTCCCATCACCCCAACAAATCTAGTACCCATTTGACTCCACACAAAGTTACTGCAACTTTATTAACTGTATTCCCATGTTATACTCTATATCCCCATGATTATTGCCTTGTAATAACCAAACTGAACTTCTCAATTCCTTTGCCTTATTTTATCCACTCTCTCATCTCTCCTCCACCTTAAAGAAGTCCCTCTTACATTCTTTGTGGTACTGGTTTGGTGGTGATGAACTCCTTTAGCTTTTTCTTGTCTGAGAAGCTTTTTATCTGTTCTTCAATTTTGAATGCTAACCTTGCTGGGTATATTAATCTTGCTTGTGGATCCTTGGTTTTCATGATGTTGAATACTCTCTGCCATTCTCTTCTGGCCTGCAAAGTTTCTGATGAGAAATCAGCTGAGAGCCAAATTTCCTTGTATGTTACTATTTGCATTTTTCTTGCTGCTTTTAGAATATTCTCTTTTTCTTTAAATTTTGCCATTTTAATTTTTGATGTGTTTCTATATGCTCCTGTTCAGGTTTATCTTGTTTGGGAATCTCTGTGTTTCCTGGGGTAATGTGTTTATTTCCTTTGCCAGATTAGGAAAATTTTCAGTCATTATTTCTTCAAATAAGTTCTTGGTTCCTTGCTTTTTCTCTTCACTTTCTGGTAGTCCTATGATGTGAATGTTGTTACACTTAATGTTGTCCCAGAGGAATCTTAAACCATTCTCATTTTTTGGATTATTTTTTTAAATTCATTTTTATTGTTAGACTTATTGGGGTGACATCTGTTAGCAAGAATTACATGGGTTTCAGGCATACAATTCTACAGTGCATTGTCAACTTGATGTATAATAAGTTCACCACCTAATGTGACTTCTTTTTCCATCAGGATTATTTTTTTATTTGTTGTTCTGATTGGGTGTTTTCTGCCAGGTTTTCTTGCAAATTACTGCTTTGTGCCTCTGCTTCATCTAGTTGGTAACTCCTTTTATTCCATTCTTCATATCAGTTATTGTAATGTTATCTTTGCCTGGTCCTTTATAATGGTTTGTATATCTTCCTTTATGCTTGATATCTCTCTGTATTATCATTAAGTTCCCTGAGCACTTCTATAATCATTGTTTTTTGTGGTGTGGGTAGATACATTTTCATGCCACATGTTGTTTATGTAACTCACCCATCATGAAATGGGTGAACACATTGAAAGACTCTCCCAAAAATATTCACTGAAGCCAAATGCAGCCTCTCAACAAGGCCAGCTGATGCACTAATGTAGATGGGTTCCTAGAACACTCACCTAGTGGGTGAAGCCTGTACTGGAAGGGGCCCACACTCCAGAAGATAATTCTAGATTTTTTCGGGGATCCCCCTTTACATAGGTTCTCTCCCTTGAAGAGAAGCTGGGTGTTCTTTCAGCCATTTGCACACAATTTCAGGAGGTCAATGACCCCAGGCTATAGAACAAACTCTAAGTGATTTTTTGACACATGATTCAAGATTCACGAATCATATCTAGAGAATAATGAGGAAGAATTTGCCCACATCTGTAGCTTTCTGACTTGGAGTTCACTTTATACCCAGTTGACTGTATGGTTTTTATCCAGCTTGGCTGGCTTAAAAGATTCTCACTGTAGAAACATACAACCTAGAACTGTCACTGAGACAGAAATCATAAGAAGGCTAATGGAACTGGAGACTTTTCTACCTAATATTTTACATTACACCGGTGGACCAAGAACAAGCATTAAATTCTTCTACATTTCCTGAGGAGTCATTATCTCCATATCAGCATCCTCTAAAAACATGAGAGTCCATTCTTTTTAGTTTTTCTTTTTTTGTTTTCTTAAGGTACAAGGACTTAGGTCTGGGGTTTAATCTTATAACATTATAAACACTCCCTTAAATGTTAACAGTATTCATAAATGGCCTGTACTTATTTAATGAGGCATCCAAACATTTGACTCAGTAAATATTTTATATATGAAAGAGTTGCTGAATGTGAGTCTTACTTTGGACTCCTATTTTCACTCTTTCTTGTCATTTATAACATCATTGTTGTCTGACTCACCCATTTTTGGAATGAAATAACTCAAAATCAAAATATTCTGAATCCATATTTTATGTTTCTGCTGGTATAAAATTTTTAAAAGTCATATTGGTCTTCCATGGCTATCATGGAGATCTATATCATTAGTCATGATGGCCCTTAGCAGATCTACTTTAAATAATTCCATCTCTACTCCTGACTCCTGCTGAGAAGGTTATTGGATCCATAAGTTACATGGCTGATCTCTTTAACAAAGTTTGTTAACCTACACCCTTGGCCCTGCTTCGAAAGCACACTGTCTATATAGGCTGAGGATTTTCCAAATCATCAAATGCTAATTGTCTTGTGCTTAGAAGTTTCTTCCTCAGTGTCTGTTTCACCTCACATTTTACTATAAGCAGCAAAGGAAAATCAGGCCTTGCCTTCTGCTAATTTTTTGGAAAGCTCCTCACTAAATATCCAAGTCTACTATTTACAAGTTCCACTTGCCACTCAACAGAAGTTAATTCAGCCACATCTGTCTGTCACTTTATAACAAGGATCATTTTCTTCCAGTGTCCAATGTCATGTTCCTCATTTCCATCTGAAACCTCAGCAGAAGTATTTCAATATTCATATTTCTGGCAGCACTTTTTAATAATGATACATGTTTTCCTAAGACAATAAACATTTTATCTACAGCTATTCTGTTTTCTGAGACCTCCCCAGAATTGCCTTTAACATCCATTATTTCCACCCACAATCTCTTCAAGACAATGTAAGTTGTTTTACTATAAGTATCAAAATTCATCTAACACCCTACCTCTTACCTAATTCCAAAGGTGTATCTACAATTTTCTGTATTTGTTACAGTAGTACCTTACTGTTCCATAACAAAATCTGTATTAATTTCCAAGGGCTGTCTAAAAACGAACCACAAGCCAGGGTTTTTAAACAGTAGAAGTTTATACTGTCAGATTTAGAAGGATTTACAAGTCCAAAACGAAGGTGTTGGCAACATTGGTTCCAGCTGAAGACAGGAAATCTGACCCATGAGTCTTAGGTTCTAGTAGTTGCCAGTCATCCTTAACATTTCTTGAATTGTAAATGCATCACTCCAATATCTGCCTCTGTCATCACATGGTGTTTGCCCTGTGTCTTCCTTTGTCCAAATTTCTTTCTGTTACAGAGGAAGCCACTTCTCATAATTTGAGGAAGGCACTATTCAAACCAGTACGATATATTTTAGAGAAATAGATAAGCCTGATAATATGAGATGTTAGCAGAATAATTTGAAGTTTAATATGTTAAAATATTCAATATTTGGAACTGTATAAATGTAATTCCATGAATTTTAAGGTAACTGAGAAAAATGATGTACAATAATTTTGTGATTTTTCTTGTTTTTTAATAAATAAAACCATAGTCTAATGTGATTGTCTGACTATTGTACTGACAGAAATTACTACTGATTACTAATAATCGAACAATAAAAGGGAATTTATCTTAAAATTTAGTTGAGGAAATAAACTTCATTTGGGCAGTAACTTACATTTGAATACTACAAGTGTTATCCTATTTACTTCTCTCCCCCCTCCCTAGAATGGAGTAAATAGGTTATTATTTACTCCATTTCAAAAATAAGAGTTGAAGGTAAGAAAGATTTAGTTATTTACTCGATTCACATGAGGAGTAAGCCATGTTTTAGCATGCCAAATATATTTGTTTTGCTACACTATTCTTAAATATTTTAGCTGTTCTTTGCTATTTCTTTTAGTTATAAAAATATTTCGTCTAATCCTGAATAAATTTTATCTTCATAAATTTCTATATTATTTTGTAACATGAAGGCTGTCTTGTCTAAGGTGTACTGAAGAAAGACAGCATGCTAGTATTGATAGCATTAAAATTTAATTGACAAAATATTAATAAAGATCATATCATATCTATGTGGTGATATAGAAATTTAGATCTATGGAAACTTGCAATTATGATTTTATCAAAAAAATTATTTAAAAGTCACTTAGTTTCATACCCACTATGTATTAAAAATATATGCTTTGGGCGAAGAAGAATGTTCATCAAAATTGAAAGTAAGGTTCATGTCATTATTAGTGTTTGCCTTGGGGCCATGGTGCTGCTTATTGCAGTGTCTTCTGTTAGCTCTTAATTGTGTTCTTAAAATGGGAGAAGTGGGAAAGTGGGCCTATGGTGGAACTCTGTAGGAGGTTAAAAATAGAATTTCTGGATTTATCTACCAGTGAGAAATTTTCTGTAGTAGCTTAAAATGACTTATGACCATGGTTATTACATTAATTTTCATGACATCTCAGGGCAATGTGTACTATTTTGTAAAAGTACAGGAAATCTTTCAATAAAAGCAGAATTCTATCTCTAAATGTCTCTTAAAATTCTATAAGCCTCCATAATGCAGCAAGGTGGAAAACACCCTGGGCTTAATCTAAATACCTGGATTAAAATCCAGTCTCTACCTAAATTACTTCTTATCCTATGCATGGCCTTATGCAAGTTGCTTAACTTTTTCGAGCCTCAATTTCTACCTAACAATTCTGCTTCTCTGTGTTTGGGTGACATTGCTAATCCTAACAGTTTGGCACATAACAGGCATTCCTGGAAACATCCAAATCAGTTCATTATATCCACACATGCCTCCAGGAAACAAGATTGCAAGTCACAGTTAGAAGTCTATTCCTACTTCTAATGACTCTCAGATTAAGTCTCTGAAAAGCATTTATTTTACAAGTCTGTTGTTCTCAGCCTGGTGTTCTCAAAGTACATTTAAAAGCACCTGTTCGGCTCTGCAGAAAATTAAGACTAAAGAATGACAAACCCAGCAAGCCAACCAGAGTCAGAAAATGCTACTAGTGTCTTCTTCAAATGGGAATTTACATTTGCTTTATAAACTGGACAAGCCACACATGTAAGTTTCAAATAGAATAAAGGTTAACAGTGTGTTAAAAATAAAGTAAAAGGGTAATATGAATATCAGAGTATTTCTGCCACAAAAGTTATACAGACCCAAAAATAATAGCTTGAGTGATATTCTTTATTCTATTCAACTAAAAATTGAAAGAGTAATTATTAACCACTTGTGAAATTTCTCTATAATGTTGCTATAGGCAGGAAACAACAGGGCCACAGAATAATAAGGGGGTGGGGGTGGGAGGAATGGAAGAAATGCAAAAAATAAAGAGGAGATGAGATCATCCTTAAGAAAAGGTGGAGGGAGTTCCATGGTGGTGCAATGGCTTAAGGCTTCGGCGCTGGCACTGTCAGCGCTGCGGCCTGGGTTCGATTTCCAGTCAGGGAGTTACCCACATACCAAAAAGCAAAAAAAAAAAAAAAAAAAAAAAAAAAAAAAAAAAAAAAAAAAAAAAAAAAAAAAGAAAGAAAAGGTGGAGATATGGCTAATTGTAATAATTATAATACTATTAGCATTGTGGTTAGGGTAAAATCTTCACCCTCTGTGTTGCCATGACAGTTTCGACAAAGGCCAAGTAAAAGCAAGGGAATCCCACCTCTCCAAGGGAAGGAGTAGTCAGCAGGGACCCATCTGGGAATTCCTGAGATGCCACCCTCAACACTTGAATGTTTCAAATGAATTCAAATAAAATCCTAAACTTCTTTGTTCTTCTGGGCAATTACTCTTCTTCTAAGCCTGCCCACTCTTACACCACCTTGAGGATGTAGTGTATTATTATTTGCTATTTTAATAAATCTACTGCATACTTGGCTTTGTTTGCATTGTTTATTCGATGTGGCCCTAAATTCCTTCCATTCTTCAGTAACAATATAAGATGAATATAATACTACTGCTAACCATTTTGTTGTAGAAATCTAGTAATCTTCAGACTTGAATTTAGTTTTAAGATAATAATGATCGGGGGGAAATATTTCAAGTATATTTAATCTATTAAGTATATTTTATCTACTAATCCTACAAATTATGCTCTTGATTTAAAATTATAACATAAAGAAACATTAATTCCTCTCCTGTAAGTATCATTTCAAATTTTTTACAATGGATTTTACAATAAGTGTATTTTTTTATTTTAGAATATTTGAAGCTTCTCTTTAAAATGTTTTCCTACTGCAAAAAAAGCCATCAAATTTATATCTGCAAACCTTTCATTTAAAATTTTCTTCTTTTTATGTAAAAAAGAAAACAACCATAAAATATAATTGCCTTTATTCTGTCATGTTGTCTTAAACTTAAACTATAACAAATAAACACTACCCCCACCCCTAGAAAATGGAAAAAGAAAAAAAAAAAACATTTCTAGCCAAATTCCGAAGGAAACATTTTCAGGTAGGAAGTATATTCTGCAAATTATGGTGAGTTAAAATGTTTTAGTTGAGAAGAGAGGTGCATTGATTCACAGAGCACTCATCAACAGCTGGCTCTTGGCTTCTTGTCATGCTTCACCTCATCATCTAAGAATGTTTCTCACCTCAGAGTTTATTTGCAATTTAAGTGCAATATGTATTGATTTAAAAACAATTTCAGAGCTGTTATGTTTTTCCCAAAGAAGTTTACTTTGTAATTAACCCCTTGTTTCTGGGAATTTGAATTTGCATATTAAAAAATATAATTACCACTAACAATTAAAAGTACTAAAGGTTTATGCCATTCCTAATATAGACCAAATAAATTATATTTATCTTAAAAATAAGTATTTACTCATTATACTAAAGCCAAAACAATATTTGAATGAAAACAATAAATTATTTCCAAAATCAAAAAGTAAGAAGTTACTATCATGTGTTATAGTTAATGGAACTTTAAATTTGCATTGTTGTTTGTATTCTTGAATTATTTAGATAAGGGCAATTGACTTAACATTTCTGGAGGCCATGACATTTGTAATGACCAGGGAAAATGTGAAGAACATAAGACTAAATCCTATGTGAAACTTATTATGTACTTAGAATATTATTATTCTGACAAAAAAGTTGAATGTTAATATGAAAACAAATGCTTGCCATAAATAATAGTAATATAGTACATTCTTTATTCAGGATTCATCTAAACTTTATAAATAGGTTTATGTTTTCATTATATACTGCCTTTTAAAATAATAAACACCATAGGTTTACTAGCTGCTATGTAAATATGGCAAAGCCTTAGCTTTAGATTAGCTTTCTAGAACATCTCAGAAACCATTAGTATATATTATTATTAACGCACACACGCACACACACACACACACACACACACACACACACACACATTATCCTAAACATCCTTGGTGCTGGCTTTGGAGTCAATAGATCAGAACAAGGATATACAGCATAAGTCAAATTGAGAGTGGGGTGCAGGGAGAGAGAAAGAATCTAATTCAGATTTTAAAGAGTATACCTAATGCACTGTGGTTTGCTGTTATATCTTGGAGAAGGAAAAGAAGTCTATTAAGGGTTCATGAAATCTATTAAGAAAGGACACAAAAGTTAAAAGTATGGTAGAAAACAAAGGCAAAAGAATGCCAAGAAAAGAAAATGAATATAATACTAGTACATTGGATAGATTTAAAAGCTGTAACAACTACGGCAATTATCAGACACTGATCTCAGGAATCTAACAAACAAAAAATTACTGCCATCAATGAGATAAAGCAAAGTCTTGTTGGGGAGTCGTCTACTGTCCTAAGAGTTTAAGGTGATTCATGTCCATGAGTGTGCAATGGAATGTGTGTCCATTGAGGGTGGGGAGAACAGACAGTTGCACCATAAGAACCACTAAACTGAAACTCTTCATAAGGTGGCAGAACAAGGTAAATTTGTTCCTGAAAGTGCTGGTTCTGCAGGAATGCTGAAAACAAAACACCAGTTGACTGGGAATTTTAGCATACTAAATAAATCCCATATTTACCAATATATATCCTGCAAAGTATAAACAAATGCAGATAGACACACTAGCTTTTGTTTGTGTAACTGGCTTATACTTAGTGAAAATTGTTTTAAAACCATAGGTATGTCTAAGAACAGAAAACGATTCCTATGCTAGACAACTATGGAATTTACCCTGAAAAGCAGGGTTATTGTTGAGAAATATATTTGCTACTTTTCTGTGCTGTAGTTATTTCAGTTACTTCATTGGTATAATTTATGAATGTGGTTTTTATTTGGAAGTTTATATACTGCTTTAGGAACTCTTTTGGGGAGAAACAAATCCATTGTCCATGACTTCCAATTGTTAATTCATATTAAAGATGATATTTGAATTTAACTTACGATGATGGTATCTGTTCAAAGTAAAACATTAATAATGAAAATTTTATTATTTATTCTAAAATGTCTTCCATTGGAGTTGTCATTCCTCCTTGGTGTCACTGTCACATGCAGAGAACAGCATTGAGGTGATTAATGGAGACTTCTAAAGTCTCCATCTCTGAGGGGTCTGGGAGTTAGTGACTCCTTAAACCTCCCTCTTCAGTGACACTTTGAACTTACCTACAATGATATAAACACTTATCACATTGTTTTATGACAATTTTCCTTTCAGACAACCTCACTAAAAGGGAAGCTCTTTTGAGTAAACCTTGCAATTTTCAACTTTAAATTTTCTGTGACAAAAACAGAACTTGACAGAGTGTTTTGGATCTTTGTTTTTATTTTTCCTTCAAGTGGGTTCAAGTAGGATCATCATTTTATATTAATTTTGTTATGTATGATATATAAAAATATGTCAGTGTTCAGAATATCAAAAGTGAATGTTTCAGACCTGTTAAGACTTCAAATCTGTTTAAATTTTAAAAGAAAAATTTGTATCTACTGTTTTCTATATATGGATGAGTGTTCAAAGACTTTACAAGTCCATACAGCATCTTAAATTCTGAAATTTGAAAAACTCCTTGTTAAGCACAAAACATTTAAGAGGATTAAAAATTTAGTTTTTGCAGTTCAAGGCCATTTAATAAATGGCACAATCTTTTAAGTTTCCCATCTAATGATCTTTTATTAGATATTAGGAAATAAAAATTTTGTTTTTTTAGTCTAGGATTTCCAAAATTAGTATCAAACTGATCATCCATAGAGACAAACAAGTGATTATTTTTGCTAAAATATTATGTGTAAATTGCTAACTTAAACCAAGATAAACTACCATTATTACAATAGATGATAGGATTCAAAAAGTTTAATAAACAAAATTTAATCTGTTGGTTCCACAATTTCAATGAGGTATTATAATTAAAAAAAAAAAACCTCTAAAATTCCTGAAAATGCTTACTGTATCCATACACATTCATAGTTCCCCTTACCTTCATTCTAAAACAATAATCTGAAATAGAACTAACACTTGCTGAAGACTAGTTGCTTAAAGGGGATTATTTTATTTAAAGTAATTTAATTTTGCATGAAGAAAATAGAAAAAAATATCAGAAGGATGAAATTACGTCTCTTTTTCACCTTAAAAATGCCATTGTGTTGATAGTCCTTCAGTTTCACTGGGGTTTATTTCTTTATTCCTTTATTTGTTTTCTTTTGAGAGTATTTTTTATTGGTTTATTTATTTATTTATTTGGTGATTAAACTATAAACGAATCCTGGTAACAACTTTAGTTGAGAAGTCTAAATTGCACTGTTGTGTAGGGCCATTAACATTTTTCTGGGCTTTCATTAGAAGATGGCCTGACCTTGTTAGAAAATGATCTGAAAGAAAATGTGTCATATTATGAGAAGTTGAAAAGGGCAGTGAAAATGTGGCAGAGTTCAAGGGTTATTGTGGACAATTCTACTGATTAAACATTTGAAGTGCACTCGATGTTTATCTTTTCGTGCTAAGTTCTTATGTAGCAAAAGTTATAGGGCCATTTAATGCCATCATTGCATTTCTGCTTATCCAGATGCTGTATAAATTTAATTAATTTCAAAAGTATCTAGGTCTTCAAAGACAATATGCTATCTCAAAGAAATGCTTGTGTAATCTATTTGCCAGGTGTGAAACCAGAGCTATGAACTAGCAATTTTCTGACTCACAATAATAGTGTATATGGTCTGGTATCACCATTCATATGAAGGAATAACACAGACCTGCTTCACTCAGCATACGAGTATGATGTAAGAATGTAAGCATTGCAGTTATTTGGATGATGTTACATTATGCATGGTTTATTATTCCCTGCCACCCTTAATATCCTCTGTTACAGTGTATTTTTGGTAAGGTATTAGAACTATGTGTAGCAAAGTAAGTATATTCCTCATTCAAAATTATTTATTGTGTTTCCATAATTGTTAATAAGTTCTCCCTCCAACAAATATCTCTTATTAGGGAATTCAAATACCTTCCTGTTACAAAATAATCAATTCATATCTGCTGTGATGGTTAATTTTATGTCCCTACTGGACCAGGTTAAGGGATGCTCAGATGGTTGTTAAATCATTGTTTCTAAATGTATTTGTGCAGTGTTTCTGAAAACTATTAACACTGAATCATAGATTGCATAAAGACCTACCCTCACCACTGTGGGTAAGTATCCTTCAATTCATTGATGACCCCAATAAAACAAAAAAGCAAAAGAAGAGCCAATTCTCTGTCATTTTCATTTTTTGTGCATTTTATATTTTCCTTCTTTTCCTGTTGACTGTGTCATATTTAATGAAAAATCGAATTTTCACCTTTCATCATTTTAGAAAGAGTGTAATAGTTGTACCTAACTCTAGTCTTTGAGTGATTAAATGCAAATTAGAAAATAACTTTCCAAATGTAAATATAGTAATTATTAAAGGTGCATTAAATCATTAAATATATTTTATAAAGGTTTTTAAGCAAAAGAATTTTGAAATTTCGAAACCAAGTGGCATCTACCTGATCGACCCAAACATAGCGGTGGTAATGGTAGTTTTCATTTTGTTTAGGTCACAACCAATGTTAATATTTAGTGTAAGATGTGCTTTTACTACTTATACACACACACAGACACACTCATACTCATACACACACACACACACACACACACACACACACATTATATATATATTTCTAAAAAATTATGTTAGACTGATACCATGGTACCTTTCTCATTGGTGTCATCTCAGGTTGCTATTATAAAATAATTAGATAAGAAGAAAAGGTCATGCAAGACAAAATTTTAAGGAAAGTAAAGGTTTGAAGTGAAGTGTAGTGATCAAGTTTGTATCAAAAAATACATCTTTTCTATTTAGCTCTCCCAGATAAATTAAATGTAGTGAGTCTTCAATGAACCCTCTGTTACTGTGGAGTAAGTAGAAATGATTGAAAGAAAATATGTGAAGGGCAACTTGAAAAAGTAAATTGAAACTAGAACTTTTCAAATTTTTGTACATTGCAATATCCTTCTTTTCTGGTTCATATTCTGCTTTACATTCAAATTAAATCTAAAGTGATTAGTAGCACTTAAATTACAGACTCTTCCTGTGATGACACTGTTAACTTAAGAGAAAATTATGTTAGGAAAAAGAAGGTTGAGTTGATGAAGTACAGTTGCAAAATTATATGTCAATGTCTGTATCAGTTAATTACTTGGAAAATAACTAGGAGGAAGCAGTATCTTAATAGCATTTTCATTCAAGGTTTTCATACTGGAAATATTAATTCATTTATAAAAACTAGCACCATAAAATGATTTCAGTTCATATTTCCCTAAAAGAGAAAATCTTCCCATGTGCCTCTTTGTGACCCAAATGCAGAAAACCACAATGTCATTTCTCAAAGGTAACAAACCCACCATTGCTCAGTCAAGCACTTTATTAGATTTAATACTGAGAGCTCAGTCACTGCCAGTGATTCCCTTGAAATCTGGGAACTTGGATCATCTTTTGCCTACATTACTATTACATAGACCGTTGTTAACTTTTCATTACCAACTTAAACCTACTTAATGACATTGCCAACCAGCAGTTGCATTTCTGAGAGCTTTCAGCAAAATAAAAGCTGTATTTCACATCTTAGGTGCTGTGTAGATTTCCAAGAAGAATGGTGACCTGATCTCTTAACATTTTGCAAAGAACAGCACATCTGCATTATGATATTCCCTCTGGGAGATAAGCATGTGGATTATTCCACAGATTTCAGAGGTGATTGAAATATTTCCAATAAGAGTTCAGAAATCAAAGAGCTCATGGCCAGGAGCGTTATCACTTTGGAGAATAGAAAATGATGTTTGCTAGTTACTAAATCAATAGAAACAATAGGAATTATATGTGTAACTTAAGTATTCTTTATTGAACCTTCTGTTTACTTTTTCTTTTATTTGCTTGCTACCTATCATATTTAAAAGAGCAAGTATGGCAAAAGCTTAACTCTTTATTATATAACTTCAATTTTCCTGATTCTTTTATATATAGCAAACACAGAGACACATCAAAATGGTCCATGTTTATATAAGGGTAATAATAATTGCTTACTTATGCCACATATTAAAATTAAAACTCATATTTATAAAACATCTCATTTAAATACATGCAAATTAAGGAAAGAAGAGTCTTCTTAATGTAGCAGACAATACAAATTTTATCTGTGGATAAAAATGACACGTCTTTTAACAGAATAGATCTTGCTTATCCTAGGGTAGCATGCTCTTACTAAACATATACACCAATACTTCATTATTAATAATATTCTGTTTATTTCTCACAAAACATTATTGTATTTAAACAAGGGTTTTCTGCATATTATTTAATATTCTTATTCCACATTTAGAGATCATGGTTGAGGAAATATTCTACTCAGGATATACTCTTGTATACTTAATGTGAAGAAAACATACACAGGAAAGCAAAAAGAAATAATATTATTTGATTTTCTCATAACTTTTTTTAACAGTGGCATTCCATGTTACAAGTACCTTTCTGATCAGGTGATTTCTTTCCATTCATGACATTATATTCTGAACCAAAATGCAGAGAAGGCTGCACAACAAGACTGACCAATCATTCTTGGCCTAGACAAGAGTTCTCAAAGCAAACTCAGTATGTACTCCAAAATTCATCAGCGAAAACACTTATTCATGGCATTATTAATTGATGCTTTTATAAAACACAGAAACACAAACTCTGTTATAACCATGTTCATACTATAAACAACTGAAATAAATATTCCACCCTAAATGAAAAATAAAATATATTGGTAGAGAAAACTAATATTACTCATTGGCACATTTGCAGTAGCCATACAACTACTCAAAAAATATATCTCCCATTGATGGCATATGTAATAAATCTTAAATCTATGGAGTAAAAACCTCAGAAATTTCAAGATAGAAGAAACCTAAATATGTTCTCCAAAAACCCATTTCTGCATAAAATGATTGTAGATGAGGAGATCAATTTACTTGCAAAGTTAAAAAAGTGCCATGCCTAAACACAGGTTTTTAGTTTTTCATACCACACTGAGTAATTTATAATTTATTCTGTTACTAATATTCAGGGCCTAGCATCATGTAACTTATATTTAGATCATTTATTATTAAGCTGACCAGATGTCCCATTTTAAACAGTACAGAAAACAACAGTACTATCTCATTTCAAATGGTACTTGTGGTCAGCCTGGTCTCACTGGGCTGAAGTCAAGGTGTTGGTAGGCTGACCATACATCCATTTGAAACAAGACAGTACCATTGTTTTCTGTCCCATTTAAAATGGTGTGTCTGGTCAGTCTATTTATTATCTAGAGAATTTCCATTCCATTTTTTAATGTTGATATTATTCTGTATTAGCAGGTAATAAAATGTATTGCTTAATTAGAACTTCAACAAAGACAGAATATATCTTTATTCCTAATTAAGTAAACCAAAGAAGAGGAGTGGTAAGTGTAAGTTAAGAAGTTTTAAATATGTAAGTGCTAATTTACTCAAAGAAAGTTTCCTACAATATGAGGGCTTAAAGATCTGCAACCAGGGGGTTCCCTGGTGGTGCAGTGGCTAGGCTTCAGTACTCTCAATGCCACAGCCTGGGTTCAATTCCCAGCCAGGGAACCCCCCCAAAAATAAGATCTGCACCCAGTCATGACAATAACTCAAATGCATTTATCCCCCCTGTGTGTTACAAACTGTTTTTACTCTGTGTCAAAAACTCTTTTAAAGTTCACAACTACTTTTTGAGTTAGGTACTAATTTTATTCACAGTTAATTAATTAACTGGCTGAAGAAAGGAAATGATAAATAATATGCATAGGTTATACAGCTGGCAAGGTGGGAACTGACAGAATAATCCAAGCCATTAGACACTGTGCAGTACTGCCTCTCATGATCAAATAAAGCTACATGTATTCTTTTAACAATGGAACATTTTTCAGTGGGGAAATTTTGTTCTTGGTTAAAATTCTGAAACATTTCATCTTTTTACAATTTTTTACATAGATCAATAGCTCTACAAAGGAGACATTCTAATCTTTATGATTGGATAGCTTTTAATGTTTAATCAGCAGTTTTTAGGATATATTCTCCACAACGCTAGTTTCATGAAATGTTAAAATGAATTACTTTAGGAAAGCTATTCATAATAAAGTAATTTGAGGAATTTGGGATTAAACAAAATTAAACAGGCTTTTATACTAAGGCAATTTTAGAGACTTTAACATGTGAATATACATTGTGATTCTTGAAGAGAAACAGAGTATGTCCAGTTTACCATATGGAACCCATTTGATAAATGAATATTTTGCATTTATTTAAATATTTAAGCACTTTTATTATTTCTGCAAAATATGTTATACAATAGTGGCACCAGATAAGGTGTAATATAGTCCTCTTACTGCTATATTTAGGGAAAAATTGGTTTGGGAGAAAGTTAATTCAATATTTTACTACGTTAGAAAAGTACACCACATTTTTCTAGGTTAGAGATAAAAATCTTATCTAATAATTGTAACCCTTTGATACTTATTTCATAATAAAATAAAATAATTTAACAATATTTTTCAAACTGCATTGCAACTCTTGCTTTCCAAAATTTGCACATGCCATCATGTGATTTAAAAAAATGCCTGAGATCCAGTGTAGTGCATATCATTCATCAGAAAACATGTTGAAATTCAAAATCTAAAAATATGCTTGAGAATATTACTAGTTTCATTTATTAGCAATATGAAATTTTGTATTACCAATGAATATTTTCTATTCACAGTACATTAGTTTACCTTATTTTAAAAAGTCATTTAAAACAATGGTTTTCAAACTTGAGAGTTCATTGAAATCACCAGGAGGACTTGTTAAAGCAGAAATGGTTTATCAGGAGGTCTGGATTGGAACCAGAGATTAGCATTTCTAACAAGTTTCCATACGATGTAGAAAGTGCTGGTCTCAGAAGTACACTTTCAGAACCACCAGAATGTTAATCCTTAACAAAAATACCTATGGAAAGAAATATTTGTGATTATAACATTATTTTTAAATATAATGATTCAATTATAGCATTATTTTTAAAGATTATCATTCAAAATAGGATACTCTTATTAAATTTTATTGGGTGACATTTTTTAATAAAACTATATAGGTCACAAGTATACAAGTGTCTAATATACCATCTGCATAAAGCATTACGTGTTCATTACCCAAATCTTCTCTTACCTATGACCACTGTTATTCTTTTCCACCTCTCCTGCCCCCTTTACCTCTGTTAACCAGTAAAATGTTGTCTGACTGATGAATTTTTCTTTGTCTTGTTCACTTTTTTTACCTTCAGTTTTATATCCCATATGAGTGAAATTATATTAATATCAACTTTTTCTCTCTGGTTTAATATGCTCAGCATGACAATATCAAGATCAATCCATATTGTCACAAATGGCAATGTTGTATTTTTTATGGTTGAGTAATATTCCATGGTGTGTGTACGTGTGCGTGTGTGTGTGTGTGTGTGTGTGTATGTATCTTCATCCAATCATCTTTTGAAGGACACTTTGGTTATTTCTATGTCTTGACCACCATTAATAATCCTGCAATAAATATAAGAGTACCTATTATGCTGGGTCAAATGGTAACTCTATTAAGTTGATGCAAAAGTAATTACGGTTTTGGACAATGAATTTTAAATCATTATATACTAAGTAAGTTGAAACACATCTTTATTAATCAAAATAAGAACAGTTACAATCAACACATTTTTGCCAAAAAATGAGTTTGCTTATTCCTGTAGGTATAACAAATTCTTGGAAACTGTTCTCTGCATCCTGCTGATTGTAGAAGCATTTTTCCTGCAAAAGTTGTTGAGATGCTTAAGGAAGTGGTAATTGGTTGGTGTGAGGTCAGATGAATATGACAGATGAAGCTAAACTTCGTAGCCCAATTTGTTCAACTTTTGAAGTACTGGTCAAGAAATGTTGTGGAGATGAATTGGGCCCTTTCTGTTGACCTATGCTGGCTGCAGGCATTGCAATTTTCAGTGCATCTCATCAATTTGCTAAGGATAATTCTCAGATGTAATTAATAGTTTTGCCAGGATTCAGAAAGCTGTAGTGGATTAGACCAGAAGCAGACCACCAAACGGTGACCATGACCTTTTTTTGGTGCAAGTTCAGCTTTAGGATGTGCTTTGGAGCTTCTTCTCAGTCCAACCATTGAGCTGGTCATCACTAGTTGTATAAAATCCACTTTTTGCTGCAGGTCACAATCTGATCAAGAAACGGTTCATTCTTGTGTAGAGTAAGAGAAGATGACACTTCAAAAGGACAATTTTTTTTTTATTGCTGGGCAGCTCATGAAGCACCCACTTATCAAGCTTTATCTTTCCAATTTGCTTCAAGTGTCAAACAACCATAGAATGGTGAACTTTGCATTCTTTGACAACTTCTCATGTAGTTCTAAGAGGATCAGCTTCAATGATTACTCACAATTGGACATTGTCAACTTCTGATGACCGGCCACTATGCTCCTCATCTTCAAGGCTCTCGTCTCCTTTGCAAGATTTCTTGAATCACTACTTTACTGTACGTTCCTTAGCAGTTCCTCATCCAAATGCATTACTGATGTTGTGAGTTGTCTCCACTGTTTTATGACCCATTTATATTTAGGGTGATTATCAATGTATGAGGATTTTCTATAGCCATTTTATATTTTGTTTTCTGGTAGCTTTGTTCTCTATTGTATTTTTGCCCTTTTGTTACAGTCTGTTATTTTGTTTGGTGCTTTCTATGATTTTTTCCCTTTGTTTTCTCTTTTATTATTTATGTGTCTTAGTTATAAATTTTATGTATGTTTGTGGTTATCATTAAGTTTATGCAAAAGTTTTATGTATACAATGATCTTTTCTTTCTGCATCTTTCTTATCCCTAATTTCTTTTGCAAATTTAGACCTTTATACCGTCTTCTTTTTTGTTTTTGTTGTCACAAATTATCACTATTTATGCTGTGAGTTCATTTCTGAGTTGCAATTGCTGTTGTATTTTTCTTCTCTGTTTTTAAATGTTTTGGCCTCCTTTAATCCTTATGTTATATTTAAGTGTACAGTACTATATTTTGAATCAGGGTTACAGTTTGTTGATTCTGTATACCTGTCATCTTACTCATAGTTTTGTATCTATTAGTATTTTTGTTTCAAGTAGAATAATCCTCTTCAGTGTTTCCTATAATAGAGGCCTTTGGGTGAACAATTAACTCAGTTCTGCATGTTTGAAAAAAGATCTTTATTTCTCCTTCATATATAAAGAATAACTTTGCTGGATATATTATTCTTTGCTGGTAATTTCTGTCTTTCGATAGTTGGAGTATTTGATTCCCCTTTCACATAACTTTTAGAGTTTCTGGTGAAAATCTTATGATAATCTAGTGGAATTTTCTTTGTATGTCTTCTTGCCCCAGATGGTCTTGAGAATTCTTCTTTTTATAAATTTTGACAATTCTTTGTCATAATTTTAGACAATTTTAATTTAATGTGCCTTGAAGAAGGTCTTTTAGGATTGAGTTAAGTCTGTGGTCTGTTTGCTTCTTGGATTTGAGAATCCAGTTCTTTCCAGAGTTTGGGAAGTTCTCATTGACTATTTGTTTGAAGAGGCTCTTTGTTCCCTACATTTTCTCTTCTCCTTCTGGTATATCCATTAAACTTACATTGTTCTTTCTATTGATGTCAGATAATTCTTATAGATTTCTGTCTTTTTATTTTACTCTCAAGTCTTCCTCTTCTTCCCTCTGTGTCACTTCCAGCTTTCTATCTTTAATGTCACTAACTGTTTTCTCCATTTGGTCTGCTGTATTTCCTAAGCTGGCTTTTCATTCTTCATCTCTCTAATTGAGTTCTTCAGCTCCAGAATTTTTATTTGGTTCTTTTTTAAAATTTCAATCTCTTTGATAAAGTATTCTTTTTTTGTTATTATTTATTTTATTTCTGAGTTTATTAAACTGCCTATCTGAGCTTTCAGAACTGCTATCATGAATTACTCATCATTTAAGTTACATATTTTGATGTCTTTAAGTTTATTTTCTGGAGATTTTTATTTTCTTTTCAAGCTACCTTGTTACTGTGGTTGTTCATTGTATTTGATAAATTATTTCTCTGTCTAGAAATTTATAAAAATAGACTGCTTTTTTTCCCCAAAACTGATATCCCTATAGCAGATTGATACATGGAAGCACAAGTGTTTTATTTTCCATTGCATTGCTCTAACTTCTAGGATCTCTGGTAGGTTGTCAAAAAAAAAGTCTTGTATTCCCTGGGAAGGTGGCATCACTTCTGTGACCAGGTTGCCTCAGTCTCAGAGCACCACCTTCGTGGGAGAATGTGGTGAGTGACGAAGTTTGGAGCCTGTGAATACCTGGTGCTGCTCTTGAAGTCGGATGCAGTGCTAAACTGCATGAGGTGTCTTCGCTGGGCTCAGCTCAGATGGATAGGAGTAGGGCGGGCTGTTTTGATCCCAGTAATAGCAACTGCCAGACCTCAGATGCCTTGCTTCTGGGTCTCCACCCTGGACACTGGGAATATCTCCAGTGTGTGTCTGCAGCTCAGCAACTATCTCTCCAGTTCTCAGGGCTGTAGATATTCTGCTCTGTAACTTAACACTCAGTGCTACAGCTTCTGCTAGATACGAAAGGATACCAGCAGTGAGCTCTGGGAGGTGTGGGGATGTTCAATTTTCTGTCTGGCAATGGAGGCTGCCAGGCCACAGCAGTCACACCTCTGTATTCTGTCTTCACCCCAATCACTGGCTTCAGCCACAGTATGTGCTGATCACTCAGGCACAAATGTTCACAGCTCTAAACAGTGCATACTGTAGCCTGAATCCTCCCCTCTCCCAGGATGCGCAGTAAGTTCTAGGCTGCCTCTGTGGCAGCTGTCTCTGCTCCTCTCCTTTCCTCCCTCCCTTGTGTGCTTCAGTTCTCCCACCTTCAGATGTTTTGATGTGGAGATCTCTCAGATGTGTTTGTGTGCTGAGCAGAGAATCCTTTGTTGAATTATAGTTGTTCAACTTGTTGTAACTTCAAGGGGATGGATTAAGGGGACCTCTCTGTTGCCGTGCTTCTGATGTCTCTCCAAAATTAGATATTCTAACTTTTCATTTCTGTGATTAAATAAATAAATAACAGTTATTCAACTGAATACTGACATGGTATTTAAAATATATCATTTTAAATCCCTTCACTCTCCCCACTACTTTTAAGACTACTGAGTAGTGAGATTTGAATTATTTGGGAAATATTATACTTAAAATAAATTTTAGGTATAGTGTGGAATACATTTTAAATAGACCATGAACTGCAAAACATGAAACACAACTCTAGTCTCACATGGATTTAATACTGATGATAGATTAGATAGAAGTGTTTCTAGATAGGTTGGTTCATGTATCTCTCCATAAACATGTATGCGTTGTTAAAGAAAAAGAAAATAATAAGTTATCTGCTACAGAGACAAACTTCCAAAAACAAATAGTATTTCTAGGTATATGGTCAGAACAGCTTATTACAGTGGAAAGGATTAGAAGTACTGGATTCTATTCCTTATTGTTTCTTGAGTTTATCTAGTGACAAATCATATAAACTTTTTATGTCTAAATCTTCTATTTGTGAAATGAAAGAATTTTCTTACATGAGTTTTAATGTTTCTTGTATTTCTGAAATATACTCATTCTTTGTTTTTGTTCCTATAAATATTTTTCACTGTCATATTCTGACACTGGTCATGCTCAGTTTTACTTATTTAGTAAAATAAATTAATTAGGTGCTCTCTAATTGTAGCAGCCATAACAAAAATCAATTGGAAGTCATTAAGAGATTGTAATTACATTTAGGCAAGCTCTACTATAATTCAAAATTCATGTTGCTTAAGTAAATGGGAACTTATAATAAAGTCTCCCATTAATTTTAGAGAGATTTAGCAATTATAATGATCATAGTTTATTCACATGTTTTCTACAAGCACATAGGAAAATAGCAAGCATAGTCATTAGATAAATAAGAACAGAAAAATATAAATATAAATATTGAAATATTATCACTAAATTCATATAAATTTTAAGCATATAAACATATCTAATTTTTTAGATAGCAAAACATAACACTCAGATGAAGCAAGAATAGAAAGAAAATTATTCTCCCAAATGTCAGTTAATGTTTGATCAAGTGTAAATTTGAACTATATGTGAGGAAGAGTCATTAGAGACCCAGAAAGAAACCAAATCATAAGCATATTCAGGTGACTGACCATGTAAGATGTTTTAAATTAGGGTCAGAACCTCAAGTCTAAGTTAAATACTTTCCTTAAAGAAATATTCATCAATTTGCAGTTAGCATGAGTATGATCCACCATCCAGGAAAAAACAGCTGTTGATACGAGTGTGAAACATAATTCTGAAAATGAAGTCTACAAAAAGTGCAACATGATGCACAGATAAAATAGGAAAATTATGGAAATTTACCCACCAAAAAGTTTATCTAATGGAAAGACATGAATGTAGTGTTTTGATTTTTTAGCATATTGTATTTATTTTTAACTGAAACAAAGTAGCTTGAAGAATATATCTGTTATTTTGATGAAATCTTCCAACCATTTGTTTCTTTAGATATTCTAATAGTACAATATTAATTCTTTACCTTGAAATTTTGGTAGTATATTACAATTTTACTTTAACTAGCATTTCAATTAACTTGGATTTTTTGAGACTAGTGATTATTTTAATAATTTAATAAAATTCAAAGGAAACAAGAGATTTAAAACTTGGTTAAAATTATGAACCTTCAAATTTGGGTTAAATTTTATCTGGTTAAATAGTATGGATATTTCCATTGATTTAGTCTCAAGGGAAAATAATAACAGGTAGTTTCAATATATTAAAATGTGTAAAAACAGGAAGAAAAATCTGACTGTCATGACCTATTTTAAAAGAGAAATCTGATTAGTATCTATGTTCACTAGATGAATTCTATGCACTGCATTTATAAAGGCAATGTGTTATTTTACTTACTAAAATAGATAAATAAGCAATAAAAACAATACAACTTTAAAACAGTAAAAATACAGAGTATGTCATACACCAGGAATAGTCTTGTTGATGGAAAACTTTTAGAATCAACATCAACACTAAATACAAATGGCAAAAGGAATTGAAATAAATATTATTTGTAAAGGAAATATGAAGACAAAAAATATTGGAGATGGATGACTGAAAAAGGAATAAAAATGAGTTCATAAATTCTTCCCACTCTTGTAGAGGCCCAACTCAGATACACGCATGGTTATATATGACAGTATTTTTAAAGGATCTATAATAACAAATAAATAAAAGGGGGTACTAGGGACTCAAAGAAATAAATAATTCCAGAATGTAAAATCTGTCCAGGAAGATAGACTCAGTGATATGTAAAGTTCTGAGATAAAGAAATAGTTATTTAAACTAGTGATGAGGAAATTAATAATAATGATATATTTTAGATGGAGAATGCTATTAATTTGAGCTTTTATAAATGAAATTTAGCAATTTGTTCCCAGACATTAGTTGTTAATGTCATTAATCAATCTGAAAATGTCTCACATGGAATAGGTAAAAATACTGAGTTGAATTTAAAGAAAAGCAAAAATCTAGGTCAGCTTGTTATATACAGGAAGAATCTTCTAGAGGGCAGAGCTACACAAATGGTGCTCTAAAATATCAATGAATAAATTATATTCATTTTTTTGGTAAAACTGAAATAATTATTAAGTGGAACTTGAATCACAGGTAGTTATAATTCTATAAACAAACTTAAAATTTTAAAATACAATAACATATCTATGTTTAGCATATTAACAGGTGGTTTGTTATTCCCCCAGCACAAAATGATCCCACTCTCTAGGAAAGGTCCATGATAACCAGAGGCTTGCTGGGGAAGTTTGTCCTGAATGACCCTGATACTGTAGTTAAGGCTAGAATTTGGTATGCACTGTGTGTACTCAGTGAGACAGACTCAAGCCAGATCAATCAAAATGTGGAATTTTGAATTTTTCAAAATGAAACAGGATAACAAGTTATTTCCTTTCCATAAGCAAGAAAAGGACCATGTAAATACTTTGTCAATTAATAAGCTTATTTTGTGATAGATTCCTTACATTGTGTTCAGATAAATGAAGCTAGAAAAGAATGAAAAATTTGAGCAGGATTTAAAAAGATTACAAGTTTTTCTCTTTTTTTTACAAATATTGAATTAATTTTATTAATAAATATAACTTGGCTTAAGTTAGCATAGACTTGCAACAACAAAGTATGTTGAGTAATACACCATAGAGTATTGAATACCTTTAACTATATGATTATAACATGAAGAAGTGCTTCAAAATTACCCCAGAACTTTTTCTTCTATGAGTAAAAAATGTTCCACTAATATTTGGAAATTAAATGAAACATTTTAAATAATCTATTGTCAAAAGCGAGTCACAAAAATTTAAAAATGTTTTTAATTAAATGATAAGGAATAGCCAACTATCAGAATGCATTTGGTGCTTAGAAAAAAACATATTATAGATTTAAAAGTTTATATTTAAAAGGAAATATAAAGATTCAAATAAAAATCAGCAATTTTGTCCTAAAAATCTAGACAAATATGAGCACAGTTAAAATATGTAGAAAAAAGAAAATAATAAATAACAGAGCAGAAAATATAAAATAAATAATAAACAAATACTAGAAGAAATTCTTAAACTAAAAGCTGTATTCATTTGGAAAAGAATAAAATTGATAAATATCTAGCAAGAGTGGTTAAGAAAAGAGAAATACAATTTGCTTATTTCAGAACTGAAAGTAGGAAATCATTACACATTTAACAGACATTAAAATAATAATAGAAACACTTATAAAAATTGTATTTGAATAAATGTAGACTTTATAAGGAAATTTGTAATGTAAAATTTTCCACAAAGAATTCCCCAGTCCCAGATGGCTTCACTAGTAAATTTTATCAAACTTCGTAAGAAAGTAAAGTATCAGTTCTATTCAAGCTTTAAGTGGAAATAAAGGAGATGGGAAGTTTTTCAGTCATTCTATGAGACCACCATTACATGGACACCAACAGTAGAAGTGGATATTGAAAGAAGTGAGGTATATCCTAATATACCTCATGGACATTGAAATAAAAATCTTTAACAGATTAACAGCAAATCAAATTCAGAAATTACAAAAAGGGCAAGCTTCCAAAACCAATATGGATTTATTGCAGGAATGCAAGGTTGTTTGAACATAAAAAAAAAATCAAGTCTTGCATTTCATTATGACAGGCTAAAAAATAAAAGACATATGATTATTTCAACAGGTTCAGAAAAAGCATTCAATAAAGTAAGTACCTACTCATGATATAAATTAGCAAACTAGGTATAGAATAAAATTTCTCAGCCTGGTAATAGGTTATCCACAAAACACCTACAGCTAACTTCTTATGCAATGTTGAAAAATAAATAACATTGCAATGATATCCACTCTCACCACTTCTTTTCAACAATGTACAGAGGTCCTAACCAGAGCAATAAGACAATTTTTTAAAAGGTATATAGATAGAAACAGATAATATAAAAACTAAACTTATTTGCAGATGACTTAGTTATGCATTAAACCATTCTACTGAGTCAAATAAAAGCTAGTATAGTGGAGGGTCCTCAGAAAATTGGGAATGGAGCTACCATTTGACCCAGCAATCCCCCTTCTGGGGATCTACCCAAAGAACTTGAAAACCTTTGTCCTCAAAGACTTATGTACCCCAATGTTCATTGCAGCGCTGTTCACAGTGGCCAAAACATGGAAACAACCAAAGTGTCCTGCAACAGATGACTGGATAAAGAAGCTGTGGTACATATACACAATGGAATATTACCCAGCTGTAAGAAAAGATGAAATATTGCCATTTGGGACAAAATGGATGGACCTGGAGATCATCATGCTAAGTGAAATAAGCCAGACAGAAAAAACAAAGAACTGTATGACTTCACTCATATGCGGAATATAAAACTGAAAGCAAAGAAAAAAGGAAATGAACAAATAACCCATGGACACAATCAATATTTTAATGTTTATTTGGGGACGAGTGGTTTAGGGAGGGGAGAAAGGGGAGGGGGTGGGAGAGGAGGGGGGGAAGCTAAATATAAGGTGATGGAAAGAGAAGTCACATTAGGTGGTGAACTGATTATACATCAAGTTGACAATGCACTGTAGAATTGTATGCCTGAAACCTATGTAATTCTTACTAACATATGTCACCCCAATAAGTCTAACAACAAAAATGAATTAAAAAAAAAAGCTAGTATAACTCTACATACATTTAACAAGGTCAAATGACATAAGCTAAATCTATATATGTATAATTTACATTTGATGAATCAAAAATTTTAAATGCCAGATATAAAAACATCAACAAACAAAATGGAAACGAATTTATTATAATGTGTGCAAGAGTTGTTTACTAAAAGGTAAAAAGCATCACTGAGAAATTAAAGAACATTAGATAAACAAATTGATGTTTGTACAACCATATTCATGGATTATACAACTTTTATATCTAAAATGACAAATCTCTCCAAAGTGATCTATGAATTTAATATAATCCTAAAGTCTTTTCAAGGATTTTTTTAATATGACAAGTTACTTCTAAAACTTACAGTTAAAAACACAAAGGACTTATAAGAGTTAAACCAATCTTCTAAAAGAAAAGAGGCTTATGCTATCTGATTTCAACCTGATACAGAAATAAAAATAGTATGATATTAACAGAAAGGTTTCTCCAGAAGAAAGAGCCAAAGAATAATATATTCAGTTTTTATAAAGATGACAAGGTAATTCTGAATAAATTCTTTGTGACATTGGATTTAGACAGATATTTAATAAACAAGACATAGAAATTACAAACTCAAAAGAAATATTGATAAAATGACTTATATAACCCAAGACACAAATCGTGAGAAGAATCTTTTCTACTATTGGACAAATGACCCAGCTAACCCTAACCTTCCACCAATAAATATTCTAAAGCCCTGGATGTCCACTAGAGATGGTTCGTCTCTGTGCCTCACATGTGTTCTTACTTTCAGTCCAAGTATCGTAAAGTAGACTATTCATTCAGAGAGATTTTTCATTAAGGACCTCTCATTAAGAGCTGTCAATGTCTCAATGGCTACAGTTTGGAATATTATAGCATATTCAATTATCCACTTACAGATTTCTTTCCAAAAACATTCACACATGACCAGGGAACCAGAGATACAATCAACATTCCTCTGAAATAATCTAAACTTTAGAAGTGAATCTTAGTACTCATCCAAATCTCCTCTTTGTGTGCTGTCCTTTCCTGTTACTTCTGTTATCTGTTCTTCACCAAATTCACTCTTTTCAATCTTGTTTTGATCACGTTGAATCACAAAGGGAACAGATGGTTATGCTGATATGCTTTTATCCATGGATCTAGTCCATATTTTGTAAAAACATGACCATAAAAATTCATGAGGGAGGCATTCCACCATTTCTCAGTATAGCAAAGACTCAGATACCAACAATATGTTGAAATATCAATGAGTATGTCATTGCCTTACTTAAAAATTGTTATATTACATTATAATAAAAAAATTAAACTAGGTCTAATTTCAAAGTTCTTATTCAACAGCAACCACTTTTGCTAATGATAAAAGTGAAACAGCAGGGTCTATAATAAACATATTAGAGAGAAAATATAGAAAATCACCCTAGAAGACTACAAATCTTGCATACAAATTTCTGAATTAACATGGTCATAAAGTTTTCAAAAGATAAAAATACCAAAATAAAAATGATAATTCAATAAAAAATTTGAAAGTTTATTTATACAAAGCTTTTGGTACTTTTAGTGTCAAGTTTATTTTTTTGTGTACATTTATATTCGTGTGCACTGATGTGGGTAAAAAAGGAGATTGTGTTGTGAGTTATAAGGTCATTCAGAGAGTTTATTATATAAATCAATCAAATAATCAAAAAGTATTGAGTTCTAAGAGGAGGGAAAGAAGCAATATTTTTAAAATGACCTTATAGTAAATTTCTCAATTATCCTAGTTACAGGTTCATCAAATGACTTATTTTTTATGGACATGAAACTTATTGCCTCAAGCATTCAAGTGTCATTAATTTTTATCACTGTTATTCTGATTGGCTTTTAAAATTGCCCACAATCAAATTAATTTATTAACTAGATTTGAAAGGGAACACTATGTGAGCAAATAAGGATGTGTGAGAGAACTGATCTCCTTAGGAAATAAGAAATAGTTAAATATGACTTCAGTAGGGGGCATAGGGAGGGTATTGAAAAGACATGAAATATACAGGTAACCCATTATGAAAGAATTAAATGCTTTATGAGCAGATTTATAGACTTGCTATGAGTTATTAAAAGGGGTATCAAAATCATATTGGGGTGTTCTTTTAAAATGCAGATTGTGATGAAGGATTTTTTGATCACTAAAATTTGAGAATCACTATTTAGTGGAGAAATCTAGAAGGGTTTCAAACAGAATTGTGACAGAGAAGTGGGAAAATAATTATGTAAAAATAAAAACAATTCAAATCCAAACATATATAGACTATATGGGATAAAAATCACATTGAAAATCAGAGGCTATGGAGCATTATTAGAAACATAAATGTATTTCATCCTTTTTGCAAAATCTGTGTTGGATAGAATAACCATGTAAAAATAAACCAGAAAGGCATGTCTGGACAAATTAAAGAATTACCATAACAAACACTTCCAAATAAAGCACATAATTAACTGGAAAATTACATCACTACCTTTTCTCCTTTCAAATAGTCCTCTCAGGAGACATATTATCTTCTAATCAATTTTGATTTTATAAAATTTTAACTTGATTCAAATTAATTTGTACTTTTTTTAACCAACCAGAGGATGCATTTATATCTCATATATATTTTTTTTTTTTTTTTTTTTTTTTTTTTTTTTGGTGAGTGGGATCAGGAATAGTGAAGTAAGTTTCTGTGATTCAGTAGCTAATACTCTGAACATGAAAAATTAAATGAAATCTGGAGCTTTTCATCTTTTTACAATTAATTTACCAAAATCCTAGAAAGAAAAATCCTCAATCTCCTAGTGGAACAAATAACTTCTAAAAATACTCTTTTAATTATCACAGAAAACTTACATGACAAGCCTTCAGCTCAGATAGAAGCCAAAATAAGACTTCTAGAACTAAACAAAGAATTTCTGTATGTAAAACATCTTTCCATAAAATAATGTTAGTTCCTGAGCTTTAAGAAATTTGGCATATATTGGTAGCCATGCTACCTAGATTTAAATACTTGTACTTTGTTCCTGTTGTATAAATCACATTTCAGTTTGTTCTATTATATTAAGACTATCAATTTCAAATGATTTACAAAAGTGTCAAAGTTGCTTAAAAGAACTATGTTTTAAACATGAATAAGTGTCTTAAAATCAAATACACAATAATACATCTTCAAGTGAATTAAACTTAATACTTTATTGCTTAAGAATGTTTAAGAATGGCATAGGAAATTCTTTTTCCTGATGTAAGAAGTTGGTGAAATTTACTTCTTAAAATTCCTTTCTCTAAACTAATTTATGAATTTGTGTCCAGTATGGTAAGCAGACCCCATACATCATTGTATTCATACCTTTGTGTAATTCTCTTCCCTTAAGTGTGGATTGGACTTACTGATTATATTGGTATACCAAAGAAGAAAGTATTCAAAGTTTGAGGAAGTGTATTTCTTTTCTTTACTACTACAACAACTTAGCACAAACTTAAAAATGAAAACAATGCAAATGTATTTTCTGTTTCCTTACTCAACAATCTGGGTTAAGCTTAGCTGGGTCATATACTCAGTGTCTCACCAGGCTGCAATCAAGGTGATGTCCCAGACTGCAGTTCTCAACTGGCGCTCATTCAGATGGTAGGCAAAATTCAATTCCTTGCAGGTTATGATTGAGGTCCCTATTTTTTTTATAGTATAAATGTTAACTAGGGATTTCTCTCATGTCCTAAAGGCAGCCCCACTCCATAGACAATTTAATAACAGTTTTTGTTTCTTTAACTCTCCAGTCTAGCAAAAGAACACCCTCTTCTTTCAAAGAGCCCATCTGATTACATTAGGCCACCAAGGATAATCTTCCTTATAATTAACTCAAAGAAAGCTAATTGGAAACTTAATTAGCCTGAAATATTTATTTTGCCATATAGGGTAACATCATCATAAGATACCTCATTATTTCACAGGTTCTGTTCATATTTGATTAGAGAGCCATTGTGGGGCTCAATTTAGAATTCTGCCTATCACAGAGAGAATGATATTCTACAGTGGATTATCATAAAACCTGCTCCCACCTTATGAGGTCCAGAGGACATGCCTTTCACCATGGCAATAAGAAATAATTTTAGAACTGGAACCCCAGCATCATTGAAGAATTCTGTGGTGGATCTGCTCTGTAGTTCCAAAATTACAATGAACATTGCTACTCTCAAAATGAGGCTCCTAAGCACAGTGGAGTGATGAGGTCAGAGGTAACAATTGCCAAGTTGTATTACTTGGTAGCAAAAACAAGGTAGATTGGGTTACCATAATAGATAGCAGATTCAAAGCAGTCATCAGAAGAATCTGATCCAGAGATGAAGGATTCGGTAGTTGATCATAGTGTTTCTAGAATTGAAATAAATGGACAACCTATGTTGTCCTAATGGACTTGAACCTAATGGATCAAGTCTTACGTGATCTATATTAACAGAAAAAAAAAAACACAACACTTTAGGTCTAGTGAATAGAATTCTCCCTCAAAGTACCAAAAGAAAAAGTCAAAGGTCCTTAATTCACTCCCAAATGAGCCAGTTCACAGGCTGAGTCCTCTCAATGCAGTAGAAGCTAAAACAACTTAAAGAAGGTCCCCACTCTACTGTCAAATATTTACACTCTTAATCTTCCTGCACCATTTCTTAATGAAATTTGTAGACATTCACCAGGGTGACTAGAGTGGGGAAAGGGAAACAATCAGGCTTTTAAGGAATTAGTAGACACTTGCTCTGAACGACATCAGATTTAAGTGATGTAAAACATCATGGTAGTCTACCCATGGGTAGTTTAGGGGCTGAGGGAAGTTGGGGATGAATAGAGTTTTGCCTCACTTCCATCCAACAATAAACCCCATGGTCCCCTGAACCTACTTTGTGGTTATGTCCTTAGTTTTGGAATATATAATAGAACACAGTAATCTTCAAACTCAAAAACTGGCAGAATCCCCATATTAGTCCATTGACCTGTTTGAAATGAGGGTTATTATGATAGGAAAGACAAAGTGAAAGTTACTAAAATTGTCTTTACCTATAAAAATAAGTAAACCAAAGAGAATACCATATTCTTGAAGGGATTATAGAGATTAGTGTCACAATTGAGGATTTTAAAACTTCAAGAGTGGTATTTCCAACCATATCCTATTATAACTTCCCTGTTTGTCCTCTAAAGAAGAAAGATGGATCTTGGATGATGACAGTAGATTATTATAAAGTTTATGTTATAGTGCATCCAATTTTTTGCTACTATACCAGATGTGGTTTTGCTGCTTGAGAAAATCAGCAGTTTTTGGCACTTGACATGCAGCTAGTGAGCTGGTGAGTGTTTTTACTTCATCCCTGTTAATAAAAACCATCAGAACCAGTTTGGTTCCAGTAATACATCTCTGCCGTCTTACCTCAGGGACATATTAGCTCTACTTCATATTTTAGACTAAAGGGAACTTGGATGACTTTCCTTTCCAAAATACAGTCTCTTGGTTTATTATATTGATTATTATTAAGCTGATTGTTCCCACTGATTAAAAAGTACTAACTAATCTAGTATATTAGGAAAGCACTTGCATGCCAGAGAATAGAAAATAAAGTCCCCAAAACTCTGGGACTATTACCCTGGTGAAATTTCTAATGGTTCAGAGGCCTGGGTAATGTTGAAATATCCCTTCCAAAGTGAACAGTAAATTGCTGCTTCTGGTTATTTCTTCTAGCATATTGAAATATGATAGATGTTGCCTCCAAAATCCAGAGAAGCTAGCTAAGCACTTTGCCTCTATCTTAAGTGTGCTCTTCTTATCCATTTACTGAGTAGTCCTCAAAGCTGCCATTTTTGAGTGGGGCTCAGCACAAGAGAACCCTCTGCCTCATATCTAGGTTTCCATGTAAACAGCTGTCCCTTGGGTTGTATGGTTCAGCAGATTTGGTGGCATTTTTAGTGTCAGTAGGGCATGGTGATCCTTTTTGGAGTTTTGGGGAAATAATAGACTCTCAGGATTTTAGAGCAAAGCTTTGACATCCTCTATGAATAAGTACTCTCTTTTTGAGAATTAACTTTTTTTTTTCTACTGAGCCTTAGTAGAGATCACATGCTTGAATGGGGACGATATATTAACTTGAGTTAAAGGCCAAGAAGTGGGCATTTAAATAAGTGAATCTTATAGTTGACACTGTTGGCACAGAGCAGCACTACATCATTTAAGAAAGTGGTATATATAAGTTAAGGCATGAGGAGGTCCTAATGGCACAAATTAGTGACGAAGTGTCCTATGCCCTCTGTTACTGCTATAATACCATATTTCTCTTGACCCACACTTAAGGCTCATGAGTAGTTCCACAATTTAAATGAGAAATAAAATTCTTTGATTTATAGATGGTTGTGAATGATAGGCAGGTACCCCACACACACCCCAAAAAAGCAACTGTAGCTCCAGAATGCCCCTCAAGAGAAATCCTCCCAATGGACAGAACTTCACACAATGTACCTGGTTGTTCATTTTGCCTGAAACAAAAGATGTCCAGAGACATGGGTCTACAAAAGTTTGTAGGCTATGGCTAAAGTTTTGATTGGGTGGTGAAGGACTAGAATGAAATATAATTGGAAAATTGATGATAAAGAAGTCTAAAAAGAGAACTATAAATTGATCTTTCTGAATGGACCAAGATTGTAAAGATTATTTGTGCCTCTCCCCAAGAAATACTTACTAGAGAATTATCTCAGCAGAGAAATATTTTAATAATTAATTAAATAAAATGATTATTCTGTGGATATCAGTCAGCTTTTTTCCCTAGATATTCTTGTCATTGTGCAAAACACTCATCAAAACAGTCACAGAAGCAGAGCTGAAGGTTATCCATGGTCTCAAATGCATGGTCTCAAAAACATGGTGTTACATTCACTCAGGCATTTCTAGTTACAGCCAGCAAAGAGTGCTCATTCTGTTAACACAAAAAGCTAATCCCAAACTCTGGGTATGATACCAAATACCTAAAGGCAGATAGATTACACTGGAGTACTTCTATTAGGCAGGCACTCTGTTTTTCATCTTATTGGAATAGACCTTTACTGTGGACTAAGCATTTCCTCTTCTGCCTAATGCTTCTACCAAATCAACCATCTTTGTATTACATAATGGCTTGTCCACTGTCATAGTATTCCACACAACATGGCTTTGAACAATAAACTAATTTCATAGCAAATTAAACATGATAATGGGTCCGAGCTCAGAGAATTCTCTGATCTTATTATAGTCTGTATAATCTGAAGCAGATGGCTTGATAGAATGGTGGAATGGTCTATTGAAAACCAATTATAGCATCGCAAACGTGGGGACACCTCACACAGGTGTGGTGATGTTCTCCAGAATGTGCTATATGTTCTGAATCAGCATCCCAATTTTTTTCCCATAGCTAGGATTTATTAGTCTTTGAATCAAAAGTTAGAAATGCAAGTGATTTATTTTACTATTATTTTTATGTATTTATTAACAAAATGTATGTTTTATATGCTCATGATTTTAAGGCTTTCTGGTCCAGGATTTTAAGGTTTTCTGGCCAAAGAGGTTTTACTTCTAAAGGGATGCTTCCATATGTGGACCCAAAATGATTTTATTGAACTGGAATTTTCAACTTTTACCTAGACCTTTGGGTTCCTTATGCTAATGAATTAACAAAAGAAAAAGGGGTTTTGTACTGGCTCTGGTCACAGATCCTGACTATTTAGGGATATTGGTTTTCTACTGCACAACATGGATAAGAATAGATATTTTCTAGATTGAAAAATACCCAGTAGATTTTTTTCTTAATATTCCCATTCCTTGCAATGAAAGTAATTGGAAAATTGCAAAATCCAGTGTAACTTTTCTGTTAATGGCAAAGATCTTCCAGAAATTAAAATTTGAACACTACTACCAGGCAAGAATCCAGCTGAGTGTTTATTGAGGGCAAAGGGAATGAAATGAGTAGCGGAAGAAGGTGGACATAAATACTAGCTAGCTATATCCACATGACCAGTTGCAAAAACCACTATGGAAACAATCATGAGTACTTCTTTGTTATTTTGACATGATTGGTTACATTTGTGTTTGTTTTAACCACTTATAGTTCTTCTATTCACTCATCTCTTTATCATCTACAATAATATGTGTTAATAGTAATTAAATGATACATCTTAGTTGTTAAGTTGTTACAGTATATCAGAAGGGCAGCATAATTGATCCAGATGAAAACTGAACATCATCCAAAGACAAACAAGTAGATATTGAATTATCTTCTGGGGATGAATTAGCATTTTTTTCATTTGGGTGCTAGAATAATTGTTTCATGTAAGACAGAAGAATGACTTGGTTGCTATCTCTAAGTATTAAGTATGGTTTATGGAGATGTGAATGGTCGCCAAGTGGATAGGAGTAGACTATGATGACTTTGTAGTGTGTCAACCTGGCTACCTTGAATTACACTTTCCAAGATATTCTTTCTGTAAATTTCTGGAGGATCAAAGTAAGTCAGCAGCCATTTTGGTGCTCATATGCATGTTTCTGATCTGCGACTTACCTTCTTAGCAACAGTTAGGCCTGAAACTACTCCACCTTTTCTTGGACACTTCCATTCATGGACAGCTCTGCATGTTTACCTCCATGACAAAGGTCCCAGCTCCTTCAGTACATTCATCTCACCAAAGTCAGAGTCAACAGAAACTGACAGAGGTTTCTTTCTACCCTCATGCCTCATGGCCTGCAGCTTGTGTGTGTGATTTTGTTTGTTCTTGGTCTTTCCTCCTCCTTATATCCATTTTCCCTTCCCAATGCCTGCCTATCAAGACCCAGCATCAAAGAAGACGACAACAGCTTTATATAGAGTACATAACCAGCTCCTATGATTACATAAAAATATACAGATCACTGTGAACCATATAATTACATATTATTTTGAACTGATTGGACTCTGACTGATACATGAAATAACTGAAAGCTAAAGTTAGAAATTTCCAAACTACTAATCCCATTCATTTTACTGGAATTGATAATATACCACATAAATGTTCACGTTATCAGAGGAAACTACTGTACCATGTATATAAAGCTGAGTTTTGATACATTCTTTCCTTGACCAAAGTATTATCAGATTCTTCTGAGCTGTCTTTTTTTTTAACTTGACCTCAACCTTGGCCTATGAAAACTGCAGACTCTAAGCCCAAATGATTTTGTTCACACCCTCATTCCTGCAACACATACCGCACACACACCACAGTAAGAGACTTGAATGGACATTAGTACAGTTTCTAACTGCTCAAGGCCACATCCTTAGGATAATGACTCCAGTCCTCTTAAATTCTTGCTTAAGAATGCTCAAACTGCTAGGAAAATTGACTATTTGTTTCAGCCATAACCTCTAAATTTCCTCTTAAAGCCCTTACTTTAGATAGTTTGCATTAAAAAGTATTTCTTTTTTCCCTTAGATATGTAAATCTTCTACCATCCATAACTGTCTTCCAGGGACCTGAGAAATTGCTCTTTAAAAATGCAAACATTCAAGGAAATAACTCACCCTCTTACTTCCTATGGGGAGATAAGGGCCCACCTTATGTGGGCACCAAACTCCAACTTGCACCATTGCCTCTTATTGTCAAGATAGGAGAAATTTTTTTCTACATTGGCTGTGAGCCAATTAAGAAACCCATGTGGCCTGGTCACATCTAGTAAACTAAACCCCTTTTACACTACTCAGTGTCTTTTCATGAGCCTAGCCCAGATTTTAAAAGTCCATTGCCCTTTGTTTTAGTAAAGTTGAAATCAGTTCATGCTGGACCCTTGAAACAGTTATTACTGAATACAACCTATCCTTACTCCTTTAACTAGTGCCTGGCTTAGTTTATCTTTGACAGCTGATTTCTTTTAGAATCTGTATATTGAGCTACCATTGAGAACAGTGTGGGTCTGGAAAATAATATGGGAAAATAATATGGCCCAAAAGTAAACTTGCAGAAGTGCTTCAATTTTAACTTTGTCATATTTCAGAGATAAATTGAAAAGCCTGTTGGTTGCAAGATCTTTTAGAAATTTTCATCAACTAGAGAAAATTGAACCTAACAATTATTCCCAAATTAAAATAAATATGATAAGCAACAGGAATAAAACTAGCACTAGTTGGCTAACATATATTTATTTCAAGGGAAACCACATACCCCAAACTTGACAAAGCTTACCATAGAATCATAGAGATGTCAAAATTATTCTTTTATTATCATAACTCGAAACAATTTCCTAAAATATAAGCAATAGTATGAGTCTACAATTTTAGGTTTCCAAGTAGCTGTTCTCTTATTTAGACATGATTAAATATAAATACACACACACACACGCACACACATACACTTATTTTTTTTTCTCAAAGGAAAATATACAGAAAAAGCCTTGGTTTTGCTCCAATAAAGTAGTGGTCACCTCGGGGTTCCCTGGTGGTATAGTGGCTAGGCTTCAGCACTCTCACCGCTGCAGCCTGGGTTCAATCCCTGCTCAGGGAACCAACCAACCAACCAAACAAACAAACAAACAAAAACATCCTTTAAAGTAATGGTCACCTCAATAAAACCTTAGTAGTACAGATTGATTAGTGAGAGGAAGTGTGTAGTTGTCATATGGCAAAAATGTGACCCAGACATTTTTATATGCCCCCAAAGGGAAACTGCTAGTGAACTAAGATTTTGGTTAATGACTGTGCCAGAGAGGGACAAACATACTCTGAGACCTAACACTGTAATAGTTGGCTGAGGCTAGGACCAGGCAAGAAACATGGAATCTTGGGGAGATCTGCAGCACTATCAAGGGCAAAGGTAAGCTGAAGGAGCAGAGAAATTCACTGAACCCTGAACAAGGTGTGAGAAAGAACTGTACATGATTTATGTATTTCCCATGACCCTTACTCTAATTTCTTGTGCAAGGATGAGGGATTTATATCATTGCTGAGATTGGGAAAATGATGCTTGCACAGGCCCAGCCTAATCATGCTGGTTCTTTCTTGTGCAATGGGCTTGCTCACAGTTTATGCTGTTTTTTCTTCATTTGATTTTCTTTATGAAGTAAGCCAAAAGAAAAAGAAGTCTGTGTTTCTTAGCTGTTCAGTTCATGATTTGGGTAATTTCAGCTGAAGAGGTTTTGGAGATGAAAATATGGACAGTCTCATTCCATAATCCAATTTTCTCCAATTTGTTTGATCCTGATTCTAGCCCATACACGTATTATTTCTATTGGTTCAGAATCTTAGAGAGAACAAGAAATGATAATCAGCTTTACACCAAAGCTTAGTAATAGATTAGTTTATCAAGTCATTTACTGATTCACTAAACATATTTTTATTAAGTACTTACTATGATATGGGATTTGGGTTTAGATCTTGGAGCTGAAAACAAAAACCTATATGATTCCTGATCTCATGATGTCTACGGCTTTAGTAGATAATACTGATATTAGCAGAATTAGAACAATAAAACAAGTAATTTTAAAATGAGAGAATATATTGCAAGCACATTAAAAAGGAAATTAACCTTGATTGATTTTAAGGGAAAAGAGTGAAATTTCAAGGAAGGATGCCTGAGGTGCAATTTACAGGATGGGTAGTAAACTAGGTACAAGTTTACTAGGTGGAAGGAAAGCATTCCACTCAAAAAAATCAGCAATAGTTAGGTCCTACAATCAAGTTCATTTGTACTGGAATAAAGAGCCCAATGACATTACTAGGAGCTGTTTATCTTGAAGAAGACACTGTGCACAAATTTTAAGCAGTTGATGCTTACTGGAAACTTTAAAAATAATTTTTTTTGACATGGCCCAAATCTTTTCTGTGCCCCTATTATGCTAAAAAATAAAAATAAAATGAAAAAGGTAAGAAAAAAAGAAAGAAAGAAAAAAAACATGCACACAGAATTATTAAGAAACCCAGAGGCATTAATTGGTGTTGGAGGAACCAAGTATATGGTGACGGAAAGAAAACTGACCCTGGGTAGTGACACATAATGCAACACATAGGTGATGTATTATAGAATTGTACACCTCAAACTATGTAATTTTTACTAACCACTGTCACCCCAATAAATTTAACAATTAAAAAAACATCAATTGAGCAGGAAAATTGAAAAGAAGCAGTGGAGTTAGAATTAGTACAGATTAGGAATGCCTTGATGAAAATTATGTTTTTTTAATTATATGAACAATGAAAAGCAATAGAAGAATTTTATGATCAGATATGTGCTTTGAAAACCTCACTCTCATAGCAATCTGGACAAAGAATTAGGAGATGAAGAGTGGTGGTGGTATAGCAGATGCGGGTATTTCCATTGTCCTGGTGAGAGATGATAATAAACTGAAATAATAACACATGTTTTAGAGAGATATTTAAAGCTTAAAAACTGTAAGTCAGGGAGACAACTACTCATATATTATGAAAAATAGCTAATGTGTCTGACTTGGGCAATTTAACTCATGGTTGCTCTGTTCTTGATTAGGAATCTTGTATGCAGTCATGGTTAGGGTAAAGAGTGTGAGTATGGTTTTATATATAGTTAGCTTCAATAGTATCATAATATGTAAGTCAGATCAAATTTTATATAGATCTGAAGCTCATAGGAGGATTCAGGAGTTCATATATAAAATTAGGTCATCATGTAATAATGGAATATGAATATAGATAAGAGGTTTTTATAAGAAATAACTATAACTCAATAAAGAAATTAGTACCTTAAAACTTAATGGTCAGGTAAGAAATAATAAGTATGCAAACAAAGAAGGAAAGAATCCATCAGAAAAATGTAGAAAGAAAACCAGGAGAGTGTGCATAGGGAATGCTTCATAAAGGATCAAGCAGACAACAAATTGGAAGGATTGGGATTTCAAGTAAGAGTGCTGAAAAATATTTGTTGGATGTAATGCTATGAGAGTCATAAGAAGCCTTAGCAAAACTTATTTTTGGAAAAAGTCTCTAAGGGATAGAATACTGATGTGGGTTAAGGAGTGAGGTGTGAGTGGGAGGTAAACACTTACATATAATGAGTATAGAGAACGCCTTCAAAATATTGCCTAAAAATGGTAGGAGAGTAATGGGGTTACAGCTGGAGGGCAAGGTGAAGTGGAGTTGAGGCAGTGGCTTTCATTATTTTTGACGATACCATGTGGTTTAATTTTACAAAAGGGAGAGCATTACATTTGATTAAACGTTGAAGAGAAAGATTGATTTCACAAGTGGTAGTTGACTATTGAGGTGAAGAGAGCACTGGTAGAGGGATGAGTCTACATAATTAATTTTTTTCTCAGACATTTAATAAGTGCCCACATAATGAACATAGCTGAGAAATGGAAACATCAGGTATTGAGGAACATTTCTATTGATCCTGGGCTTGACTGGGATCAAGTAAAGTAATATGTTATCAGAAAAGAAACTTCATAACCATTTTACACTCAATTTTTAGAGGCAATATGACTCCTATTGTAAAGTTGTTTACTAAAGTTAATTCATGTTTTTATTTGTAAGCAGATTCATTTTAAACATAAAACCCTAATTGTTCCTTCAAAGAGGCAGATGATCTAAATATATAAACAGATACTTAATCAAACTGTACAATGTTATTTTTGTTATTGTACTCAGTTTACTTTGTTAAAGTTTAACAGTACAAAACTTTCAAAGCATACCCAAAGGAAAATGTTCTGCATTACAAATATTAGTCAGAATTCCATGAGGTAATTATGTTATTTAAACCAAATTCTCTGGTGAAATATTTGACTTTTTTGTCTTCGTAACTATTTTCTATAAAAAAAAAAAACACAGGAATATTAACAAATTAGAGGTGCTTACTCTGACCCCAAATTCTAACACAGTTATTTTGCTACACTACTGAAGAATTAGCATGACATTGTTGGTCAATTTATTAACAGAAAAAATTTAAGTAACAATGAAGTATATTTATTAAAAATTTCAAGGGCACTTCTACTTCTATCAATAGCAAATCGGGTCTATATTCACAGAAGCTACCATTTATATATTACAGATATGATGAAAGAGTTTTGCTTTTACCAAGTGCAAAGGGGAAAATTAAAATGCCACAAAATATACGAAGCTTGAATAATATGCATTCTAGCTTCATTTGACAAGGGAAATTTGTCAAACTTTCAATTGTACTTATTAACCACATATGGTTGCAGTAACAGGTTTTATCTCTCTTTTTAAGTTACCTTATAGGCTTGGATTTCTATTTAACAAAATACCATGAAAATAAAATTATATTTTCTTTACTTACTATTTAAGATGAACTTTTATAATTTAATTTTAATTTATATTATTTTATTGTGTTTATGAGTTACTGAACATAAGCACAGTTCCTAAATTAACAGTTAGATACTATCTAAATACTCAGTTCTGTACAGGGCATAATAAGTGGAAAGTCTGGAAACACTAACAAAAACTAGTGGTATTTTCAAATGGAAAACAGCCACTACTGAGTTCATTTATAGTTACACTTCTCATGACCTTTCCAGGTTATGCCAGATTTGTTACTCCTCAGGGAATACATATGTAAAAACTGTGTTTTCACAATTGTCTAACACTTATTTTGTGACAAAATTGAATCCAGAATGTGAAAGTTCGTAGAATGTAACGACATGATTTTCTTACAAAATGTGCATAAAAATTAAAAATTTTTCAACATGTTACCAAGACATACTTTTTTTTTCTGCCTTTCTATCAACAGGATCTTAAGCAATAAGAAATCTCTTACATAAGTAATAAACATCAAAAATACCAAATTCTAAAGAACCAAGCATGCTCCTACAGCAAATTATTTTAATTAAATTGTAAATATTACCAATGAACATTATGTTTATTGATAAAGAGATCTATAGGGCAATAGATATTCAAACTCAGCTAGTTAGTTATTCTCAGCCTTATTCTTATTGACAATGAAACAAGTTATTTTCTTTTAGAAGGGTGCAGTAATGAAGATTCATCATATAGAGAGTAGAGTTGTGTGGACGTAGTATCAGGTAGAACTGTTCTTTAACTTAGGGATTTACAAATTCATTATAAGTTAATAGATTATGCTAAACTTAAAAGCTATTGAACTAAAGATTATTGTTATTCTTAAATTTAATTCTCATATCTTAATTATGTGTTGGATTTTTTATGAGAAAACCTAGCATATTTAATTTGCAATATATGGAAAAATAAGCAAGAGAGAAGGTCAAGAAAGAAATGTATATTCTGGCAAAAAATGTTTCTTAACTTTCCTCCTCCCACATTCAAACAATAATTTTTCCCCATTTCTAACTCTTTCTACCTCTCAAACTCTGCTGAATTAGCCCTGTAATTAAACAGTTGCAGGACTATGATTTGTTTCACCCTTAATTTGTTTTTGTGACCGAGTTGCCTCATATTATTCACATCTTGACCTCAGGTATGCATATATTTTTTATACATCTCAGACATCTCACAGAATTAATGCATTAAGTATTTAGGGAATTCTTTTTGTCCTGTTATCCATCATTTCATGTCAAAGGTAGCAGGTTGCAGGCTATAAAGCATAATTTTGCCAATATTACTGTTCTTTGTTGAAAGTAATCTGCCTTTTCTCTTTAAACTTATAACTATTCTATTTGTCTTTCATAGAAATTTGAAAAAATAATGCACTATGCGATTTTTCTTCTCTTCCTAACCAACTATCTTTCAATTGTTCTGCCCTATAGGCAGTTTTTTTCATTTCTTTTCCTTTCTTACTTAAGTCACTTGTCGGTATATTTAATATTTTTTATTATCTCTTCAACAGAAGAAGCCTCAGGCTATAGCTTGACAAAGACACCCAAAGGTATTGACATCTCAAGTAGACTCCAGCTGTCACCACCTCCCCCGTCTTCTTGTTCTAAACTGGGGATGATTGAAGTGTTTGGTCTAATGATGTTTCAACATTTATTTAGGGCTCATTTTGTGTCAGGTCTTTAATGTGTAAAAGATACAGGTCCTCCCTCCAAGGAGCTTAGATTCCAAGGTAGTCAAAGAAGACAGGTATGCAAAGGAGCTCTTTGTAAAATGTATTTTTCCCAAGTGCAAAAGAACATAAATGAAAAGAAATAGAAAGACATTAAAGGAGAATTTATGACAGAAAGAGAAAAGACCACTGTCTCTCTATTGCCATTTTAACTTTAGAGACAGATAATCTTAAACAATAGAAAATAATTTATGTTGAAGAATCAAACTGGTTTAAAAACTGTATTTCAACTTTTTATCCTTATATTTTTATAATTCACAGTATAAATATTGATTTGAAGACAACATAAAATAGCTTATTTCAGGGCAAATCTACATGAAAAGCAATTTGTTCTTTGAGACATTGGGAAGACTACAGTGTTGTTTCACTTGGGGATGAATCTTAAGATAAACATTGGAATCTGTAGTAGCTCTGAAGTCTGGGAAGCAGATGAGGGATGAATTTTAACTCTTCCTTAAATTGTATTCAGACTGTAGAAGAAAAGAAATTATGAAAAGCATTAGCTAGGAAGGTATTGAAAAGCATTATTTATGTTTTTGGTTCGTGATTTATGATAAGAGAATGATAGGCAATATACAAGAATCTCTTCCTATATCAGGAAAGTATAGGTTGTCAGGAAACTTTGCTATCTGAAAAGAATTAGCAAAAAGGATTTGAAGTACAGGGGGGAGAAAATTCTAGATAAAGAAGCATAAGAAAAGAGACTACAAAAAACAACAAAGTGTGACACAAATTGTGATTCTCAGGTTGAAAGAAACAGGGAAACATGAAAATAGTTCCTATAACCTACAATATCTATATGTCATTAGAAATTGTTAAAAAAAAACACTCTAAAGATAAAACTTTTATCCAGGGAAAGAAATACATTAAGATATTCTAGAATAGACATAAGAACATTTTTCATTATGTAGCCAGATAGCATATTTTTAGGCTCTGCCAACCATACCAGGTTTCTTTAGCAAATACTCGTTCTGACCACATAGTATAAAACATTATAAACAAAACATAAATAAATGAGTGTGACTGTGCTCCAATAAAACCTTTATTTCAACAGCAGGTGGCTTGCCAGATTTGGTTTATAGGCTGTAATTCTCCAAGCCTTTGTTCTAAAGCCATTGAGGTTATCTGTAAAGTGACTCCAAGTTGGTATTTTTGAATCTTCACATCTGTAGTTTAGGTCTACAATATTTTATTTTTTTGAAAAAGATAGTTTTCTAATTAATAAGTTTCCATTAAAGCATTTGTATTTCAAATTTTTAAAATTGCTGTGTATGAAAAGTATTTTCAGTTGAGACTGAATTAAAAATATGGAGTCTCTATGATTGTAAAATTTGATCAATATTAGGCCTACTGATATCTTTCAGACTGCCAGTATGTCAGTAAATTAGAGTATACTGAAAAACTAACAGTGATTTAGGCTACTTATAAACACATGTATTTATTATAAGATCTTAACATCATCTCATGTGACAGGCTCTCTGTGAATATTCTTCCCACCACGTCTCATGTTCTCAGGCTTGACTAGGAGCACCAATCATTTTCCAAGACAACGCCTTGCTATGCTATATAATATTAGCCAAGAACTGGACTTCCAGTCCCTGACTAAACTTATCTGCACACTGCTGAGGGGTAGTCACCTAAGGTGTGCATAGGACAATGGTTGGTAAACCCCTAATTGAACTGAGGTTCTCAGATCACACAGTACGCCCATAAAAAGGAGTAATCTGAATAATCTTATCACTCAGCTGGCATTCTTTCAACTAACAGTTGTCAAAGTCTATACTCATGCTGTAGCTATACTCACCTTCATGCAAGCCCTGTTTATTGAAACAAATTTAACATTTACAATGGATCAAGAAATAGTTACTACTGCAGAGGTAGCCCTGCACCAAAGCTCAATCAATTCTTTGACTCACTTTATCCCCTGCTGTTAGAAGAGAGCATCAGGACATGCAGGATAATACATCTGATTGCCTTGGTTTTGTGTTGCAATGTCACAGTTGAAATGCTTAAATAAAAATCATGTACTTTAACCAATAATATACATAGTATCTTAAGAACTTGGCACCCTAAATTCATATTTAAGAGAGGAAAATCATTTTCTGACATTTCAGAGACATATTTCTGTTAATAAACCTAACTGGAGTTATTAAGTTCTAGTTATGTTGACCTTACATTTTCCTGCAAGAACAATGAAGCTACTGGTTTTATTTCTGTGTAATTAAGAAACCCTAATTAGTGACTTTTTTCCCAAACAAAAGGAAATCTACCAAAGGTACATTAAATCTCTATGTCTAGAAATATAAACTGTAGCAACTTTCAAATGTATGTTGTCTAGCTCCATAAAGATTAAGACTCAGTATTCACCAGGCACCCAGCTGTAACACAATTACAATAACCAAGTATTGGCAGCAAATTTCCTAATGTAATCTCTGAGGAGAAACTGAAGGCTTTCAAGGGAAGCTAGCTAGTATCAAAGCATCTGGAAGCAATCACGCAGTAGTGCCTTTAAAAGATGAACATGTCTTACAGAAAACCAAGCGGAACTAACAAATAGTTTGAACACCTATTCAAACAGAATATCATATATTCACCTTTTATGTTTCCTCTACTTGGAATTCCCTCCACTGCCCCCAAGAAATCTCCATGGTTCCCTCTCTCACCTCCTCCAAGTCTTCACTCAAATGAGTCCCCTGAGAGACCTTCTTGAGACACTCCCTCAGAGATTGAATCCTTCTCTCCCACTTTCTTCCATACTCCATTCCTCTCCCTTGTTTTATTTTTCTTATTAGTATTTATCATCACCAAGCTTTATTTTGCTTGATTATTACATGTTTTTTTCGCACAACTCTGGGCTAGAATGAGTGCTGTAAGGAAGCTAGGCCTCATCTCATACAAAATCGATGTTCAATAATTATTTGGTAAGTAAATAAGTGAATAAGGAGCTGTTTTTCACACAAGAGCCTAACCCATTCAATATCTCTTCACCAAAATTTAACATAAAATTAAGATTCCTAGAGATTTATATGCAATTAAGAAACGTGCATTTCTTCCATCATTTATTTTCTTCTCTTTCCTCACTTAACATTTTTCTCTAGCTGGCTTTAGCATTTGATGTTTGATAATGATACTGCAAACAACCACTTAAATACTGTGGCATTTTATCAGAGGTCCACGTAAATCATGTAAAAATCAACTTTATCTATTAGCATAGAAAGAATAAAGAAAAATATTTAATTAGCATAAGTCATTCAACCAATGTTTACCTTAGCCTGTCCCAGCCTTGGCCCTGTCTATAGTGTAAGCATCCCATCTTACTGTATAGAACGTATTTCTAAGATGTCTATCTGTATCTGTTTACCCATCTATTCCATATAATTTAATCACTTAACAACACAGAAATGTAAAAAAAGTATTTCAATAAAATGTTTCAAAAATATCAAACATTTCAGAATAAATTTAAAAAGTGGAGGCATGTAAAAAGCCCAAGAACTATATGAAGAAAGGTACAAAAACATATATATGTTAACAAAATATCTGAACAAATGAAAAAATATTATGTGTTCTTTGATGGAAAGACTTAAAATAATAAAATGTCAGTTGTCCCAAAATTATTATGGGAATGAGATCCAAGTTCATTTAGAATCCCAACAGATGGGAGGCAGACGGGGGGAAAGGGTGAAAAGTGTAAAGGGATTAAAAAATACAAATTGACAGTTACCAAATTGGTGAGGGAATGTAAACTAAAGCATAGATAATATAGTCAATAATACTGTTCCATGTAGATATTAGACTAGGACTAGTCGGGGGATCACTTTTTATATTATATAAATGTCTAATTACTATGCTACACACCTGAAATTAATATAAAATAATACTGAATGTCATTTGTAATTGAAATTATTTTTTAATGGAGAAAAAGGTAAAGGGGAATAAGAAGTTCAAATTTCCAGGTATTAAACAAAGTCATGGGGATGTAATGTACAGCATAGAAATTATAGTCAATAATATTGTGATAGTGGTACAGTGTCAGATGGTTGCTGGACTTACAGTGATCACTTCTTTAGGTACATAAATATGGTGAATATCTATGGCGTACACCTGAAACTAATATAAATTATATGTTAGCTATATTTTAATAAAAATCTTTTCAAAAGTGTCCCAATGTTTTTTTTAATAGGATAAAATAATCTGAAAATTTGTGTGGAAAAATAAACAGCTACAAGAAGTAACAAGGAAATGTACAAATAAAGAACAGTAAGAACTTCTTTTTCTTGATTTTTCCATTGGAATGTGTGGAAAAGATGACTTATTTAATACTATCAAAAACACGCAGTGCTAAAGCCTTGGAAAGAGAAATAGCAATATCTGGTATACACATGACCCTCAGCTTAAGGTGGTCTCACTTATGATTTTTCCACTTTATAATGGTTCAAAATAGTACACTTTCAGACCTTTATCTAGTCAGTTGATATGCAGTAGACACTCGTGATTCTGTACAGCATTAGCAAGATGATTTTCCCTAATTGTAGACTAATGTAAGTGTTCTGGGCATGTTCAAGGTAGGTTGGGTTAAGCTATGATTTCAGTAGGTTAGGCGTATTAATGCATTTTTGACTTACAGTATTTTCTACTTAATAATGAGTTTATTGGGACATAACCCTATCGTTAAGTCAAGAAGAATCTGTAATTACAAAGCATATACTCATAGACCCTTTGATTCAGCTATGCTATCCTGGAACCCAATCCATATGAATAAATGTCTAAGTACAGAAAACATATATACAAGAATGATTATTGTAACACTGTTCAAAGGAAAAAAGCAATAATGTATTTCTAATATCCACAGATAAGGCCATGGTTGGAAAAATTATGATAAATTCAAATTATGGATCATACTGAAGAAGTTAAAAATAATGAGTTGACTTGGAAAAATTTATATTAGTAATTGTTTAGAAGAATGTGATATAAAGAGAAAAGTGTGTGTTCTGACAAAGCAAATGAGTTTCTATATAAATTTATAAACATATATGTCTATATAATTTTAGATGATTATATGGAGAGATAAGAAATATGAAAGGATACTTTCTAAAGGGTAAACTTTCGTTACCCAATACTAGGCAGAATGAGCAGGTATGAGTGTTGGAATAAAGACAGTGAATAGAGGAGCAATGTAAAAAAATAAAAGAAAAATAAATATAGTTTAAAATAAGGCATATATAATAGTAATATAGTTACACACTCATATAAAAATATATACACCTTTGTTAACCACCAGGGAAATGCAAATCAAATCCATAATGAAATAAACTTTATACCCATCTGGACAGCTATAATCAAAAAGGTTGATAACCACATATGTGACCAAGGACATGGAGAAATTGGAACCTTCATATACTGCTGATAGGAATGGAAAATAGTGTAGTTGTTTTGGAAAACAATCTGGCAGTTCCTGCAGTAGTTAAACGTAGAGTTCCCATATATGGTCCAGAAATTTTACTCCTCGGTATATGTTCAAAAGAAATAAAGTTATGTCTACACAAAAAATTGTACAGTGGAAACAAAACAAATGCTCATCAGCTGATGAATGGATAAATAAAAATGGTATATCCATAAAGTGGAATATTATTCACCCATTAAAAATGAATAAGTTATTGATACATTCTACAGCATGAATGAACTTTGAAAATGTGGCAAGTGAAAGAAGCCAGTCAGAAAGGACTGCCTTGAATAACTTCATTTATATGAAATGTCTAGCATAAGCATGTCTACAAAGACAGAACAATTAGTTGCCTTTTGGAAGACGGGAAGACTAGATGTGATTGCTATGGGGAACAGGGTTTATTTGGGCTATAATGAAAATATTCGAAAATTAATTGTGGTTATGGATGCACAATTCTGTGACAATACTAAAACCCATTGAATTGTATACTTTGAGTGAGTGAACTGTATGATGAGTGCAATATATTTCAATAAAGCTACCCAATTATTCACACACACATAATATGCATCAATTAGTCTTTGTTAGGGCAACAGTTATTATTTTAAACCCACAAATTATTTTAAACCACTACAACTAAATGTAGAAATTTACTTGTAAAAAAATAAAAAAGACACCAGTCAATATTGTTCTTTCTATCCTATTTTCAAAGTTGTTTTAGGTTTATGCAAAGAACTCCCAATTGAAAACTTTAAAATCTTAACAACCTGCTTTTTTCATGGAGCAATTGTTTATTGGACAGTGAATATAACTGTTCAATTTGATTGTTGCTCCACAGCTGCAGGCAATAATGTGCTGGTGCTAGCAACTCCTGACTCCTGAACGCCAACTGTGGGTGTCTTTTCCCAACTCTGTGTTCAGAGACATCACACTGATAGCTGAAATATACCACAACGGCATATATACAACCCCACACTCCACAAATACTAAAATTCTACTCTCACCCCATCATATATTGGTTTACCAACACATCACTGGTATAAGTAACAAGGCCCACGATGGAGAAACAAAAAGTGTGGAGAGCCACAGCAGAAAGAAGGCTTCTAGCTTGCTACGAGCACATGGACTACCAATCCTCCAGAAGAGCTTGCTGAACTGCTTCCTTCCTACAAAGGTTCATACCATCCTTTTCCTCCCACTGCACCCTTTCTTTTGGGACAAGGGTGAGAGACTCATTCTTCCCTGAAAGCAGTTGAAAGTTTGGCTCTTGAAAGTTTGACGTGCCCCTGCTAGAACAGAAGGTATCAATCTCATTCCACAACTGGGCACTTGCACAACTTCTGGATGCACATGGTCACCCTAATATCATCATCAGAGTACCACATATGCTCAGAGAGATCTTGGGCAAACGTTCCAGGAAGTTCAGAGTATGGTGCAGCTTCCTTTTCAGATCATCCTTGTGTATAAGAAAGATGTGGGAATTTTCCTACATGCCCCCAAAGCTTTGGATGAATACTTGAACATAAGGATGGAAGTCCATTTTGGTAGGTTTCTTAATGCAGGAAGTCCTAGGAGGGCTTTAACGCCCCAAGACTAAGTGTGCCTGAAAAGAAGTAGGGAACATCCCTGTGCCATATCTATTCTCTGTAACTCACTAAGGGTATAGAAGAATTCAAAGTTGCTTCTAACTTCATGGGCTAAAACAATGAGCTTGCCCCGGTGGCTGATGGGACAAATGATGGCATGCTCAACTTAAGAAGGTGTTGATGGTCTATCTTTGGCAGATAACAGAAGTCATGGCTGGTTCTCTGCAGGGTTCATCGATGGTAAGGAGGATGGATAAAGCTGAATAGTTCTCCAAAATGCTGTGAATACGAACTATTAATAAATGGAAGACAACACACAAGCACAATTTATTAACATCAAACAGAAGGGTGAATGAAGTAGCCTTAAGTAAAGGATGCCTCCCTACCAGCTATGTAGTAATCATGTAAGAAGATATTTGTTTCCTGTCTGCTCCCAACAGCACCAAAATAAGAGGACTGCAGGGAAGAAAGCACTCCACTGTGAGATCCTGCTCCCACAACACCTCTGTGCATCATTGTCATCCCACAAATGAAGCTTGGCTGCATATTAGGCAAGAGCCAAAATTTGTCAAGTTTGTAATGGAAGTTTTGGAAATGAATAGTGCTGAAACTCAATAGTAATTGAAAGTAGCATGAAATTTATGGAATCTGAGGAAGTTGTCATTAAGTAACTCCAAACCCAGTGGGAAATCTAGATTCCACGTAGTCAAGTAAAAAGAGTGCATGTGCAAAATAAAATTATTTCATGTTTATACCCCAATGAATTTGTCAATAAACTGGCTACATTATTAATTATGCTTCTTCTTCCCAGCTGATTCTTTCTGTCAGCTTCAAAGATAATCAATTTTTTTAAAACTAAAAGGACGACAAAACAAACAAAACATTTTTTCCTCTTTAGTGCTATCTGAAAGTTTTGAGAGTTTATCTCTACTTACTATTTCAGTAACTTCTTTTCATTTGTCTTCCCACTCCAATATGTCCCTCTTCTCTATCATTGCTACACCAAAGCAGATCTTTACCTCTCTATTGTTAAATGCAAAAGACATGATCCAATTATCACTAACTGAGACTCATAGATAGAATTGAGCATGTCCTTAATTTAATCCATTTTATTTTATAATTTTCTTAAATATTTTAAAGTACTTATATCAAGATATTCCATATCTAAATACTTAAGCATGGTTCTTAACACACACACACACACACACACACACGAACTTATACGTAACTAAAACAATATTATAATACTATGTATAATTAGTAATACTCACTTAGCATCCTCTAATGCTTAGTCCATACTCAAATTTCTACAACTGATCTTTTTTTTTTTTTTTGCGGGGGTGCAGGGGAGGGGTATGTGGGTAGTTCCCCGGCTGGGCACCGAACCCAGGCCGCAGCGTTGACAGCTCCAGCGCCGAAGCCTTGAGCCACTACACCACCAGGGAACTCCCTACAACTGATCTTAAAATATTCTCTATGATTAAGTTTTTGCTCTGGAAATCCTCTCTTCTCTAAGCTTTCAAGAACTAGTCTCCCCTAATATTTCTACTATTCATCTGGTAAGCTCTCCCCTGAGTCCTTTCAGATCATTAAATATTAGATTTCTTATAATATACTTCCCTGTAGCTTTTCTTTTCACTCTAGTCTGTGATCTCACTCACATTTGATTTTATTATTATTTTATATTAAATAACACTCCAATTTCCATCCCCCAATATCCAACCCATTGAAATGTATTGTATTTACTTCCCAGTTTTTCCTTGTTCACTTTTGCTATCTGTAGCCACTGCATTAAGAATAAAAAATGTTTCTTCTTGTTCTCTGCTATGGAACCTTCTGGCACCTAGTCTTCTAGGTTTTACTCATTTGCTTATTTTCATGTTAGATATTTCTAAATTATATTATTTTCACTCGGACAATGTTTGCTTCTTTTGTTCAAGTGCATGAGAGATTGGTAGTTGAGAAAGTATTTTGTAGTCAGAGCAATCTTTTTGAAATTAAAATATTAGACCACTTTCTTACTTAGAAATTTTGAACAGCTGTTATTCTTATGATGAAGCCCCAAATCCCTTATATGAAAAAGAAAACAAAGAGACACTGAGTGACTCAATTTCTAACCCCTAACTACCTCTCCAAGCCTATATATTAGTATTTTCATCTAAGTTGTCTTCATTTCATTTAATAGGTCTTTCTTTTAGTTTCCACAACCCACAATCTTTTATTTATTATTGTTACCTCGACCTACAAAACTCACCAATCACCACCACCTTCAATTTTCACAGATATATCAGTTCAAATACCTTGTCCTTAAGGAAGCCTCTATAAATTTCCATTCCATCTTCTCAGGAAAGTATTAATAAATGTAACTCTGTGTGATTATGGACAAGAGGCTGTCTTACAGGACAATGTCTGATTTTACCTACGTTTTTACCTCCAACCCCAGCATAACTCCCATGTCAGAGAGATGCTCAATAAAAACCCACTGAAGGGATAAAAAAAGAAATAAATGTCAATAATTAGTTTTTAACCCATTAGAAGCCTAATATAATTTAGATTATATATAATTTTTACCTAGGATAATAATATTGAATGAATATAATATAAAAGTAATAAACCTTATTTAATAAATATATCCTAATTTCAAAGAATACATATTTGTCAAATTGTCATGCAGTTTTTGGAGAAAAAATAGTTTCAAATTAGACCACAAAAAATCCTAAATAAATATAATAAACTTGAAAAGTCATTTTTGGTATAAAATAACAACACTACATTGTGTAACCAAATGAGCAAAGAAAACTTAATCACTAGAAAAAAAATTTAACTAATAGTCTATTCTCAATTCAAAGATAAAATCAAAAAAGTGCAGACTATTTTGCAATTATACTAGATTCTAAAATTTAGAAATATATCCAAAGAAAAACACTGAGAGAAATGTTAGTGCATTTTCACTCTGCAATGACTACTCACTGGAACCTAAATTTTGCATTTTTACCATAGTTATATTGCAAAAAGTTTAGTATCCAAGAGGTTATTACTAAGTCATAGTTATTTAATAATAATCAGTGAGTCATAACACAATTAAATATAAAGGATACAAATTGTTGAAGTATAGCTATAGCAACTAAAAAGCAAGAAATTAGTATTTTAATATATAAAGGGTTAAATTCAATAAATAATAAACCTCTAATGCCAAAAGAGTGAAGAAATAAAACCCATAAAAAGGCAACTACAAAGTGAATAGCAAGGTAATATGAAAATGGGGAGCTATAGAATTAAAAGATAATGGTAACCACTTGAATCAAAATTTTTTTCAAATACCCTCACAAACGATTATAAATTTAACAGGGAGTACATATCTAACTATACATGACTCTCACATTCAGGATTATTAAGAGACAGAAAACACCACAAAATGCAATTTACCTATAAGTAGTGAAATAAATTCTAAATCTCAACAGAGCTGTCTCTGTCACTGTAATCCTGTGGGTATATAAAGTAGGACAAGAGAGGTTTAAGAGAGGCCAGTGGAAAAGAAGAGGAAAAGAAATGGCATAGACCAAGCATACACAAAGTAACTCTTCAAAAGTTATTACTAAGCACCAAAATTGTCACAACAAATCTGAGACATGTAGTGCACAAGACTGATTAATGGGAATGGGGCTGAAAATGAGCAGGATTGAAGTGGCAGCTTTGATGATGCAGAGCTTCTAAGGCAGAAGGAGATTAGGACAGAAGGGTGTTTCTCAAAGACATGGCAGTGAAAGAAAAAAGAGTTGAAAGGGGAGAAACAGAAAAATCAGCAGAAATAAAAAAGAAACAAAACCCTTCAACACTAGTCTTCCTCTTTCCCCCACTGTCAACTCATCTATTGAGGAAAATATACATCACTACATCACAGAAAAGTGCCTTCTCTCTACCATATGTATAGAAATAGAAGAAAAACATAATCATTCAATAAAATGATACTATAAGGAAGAAAAACACAGGAAATATAAATCATAGCACTAATTGATAAAAATTAATCCCCTAGAGCCAGTATAATAAATAAAAATAAAATAGGAGTAAAAGAAAAATGTAAGACCACATTCCAAAACTAATTAGATTATCTATGAATAATCATATAGAAAAAAAAAAAAAAGCAAGCCCATACTCAAATAAATCAGACATGCAAAAACGAAGAACAGAAATGGACAAAAAAGAAGAAAACAACAGTGGGGAGAAATGCAATGAAAGTTGATCAAAGTCAGGAAAGAAAGACAAAATCAACTCAGAAGGAAAACAAATTAAAATTGACCAATAATAATCAAATATGAGCTATGTCTTAGTAAAATTATCACATTTAATGACAAAGATAATATTTGCAGGGACTATAGCCAAAAATTCAAAATACTTGTAGGGATGGAATAAACAGTCTCTACCACCACTGTCTCTATTTTCTGCTTCTCCTGGGGCTGCTAGTGTCCTGATCTGGTGGGACTAGTCATTTTCTGGAAACCCACAACTGAGAAGACTCAAATGCTTGCCATGGCCCATGAAAAAATAAGGAAGGGGTCAAAACAGAGAACAAAAATCATATTAATCTGCAGGTGGCAGGTCAAAATGGTTCTAAACTTCACTTTAATGCCAAGAAACATGTATCACATAATAAACTAATGAATGTCTACTGATGGTTTGCTAATGAAACAGATTAGATTTGGAATTGATGGGCAATAAATCAATGAAACAGATACAATAAAAACAGTTGGAAATGGAAGATGAAGAAAAAAATCACATGTTACAGTAGCAGACGGTACTGGATAATTAAAAAAGATACAAGAATCTGATATTTTATAATTCTGTTCCTGTAAACAAGATACTTCCTTAATTAATAAAACAATTTGATACTACATCCTTACTACTTTATTATAGTCACCTCCTACCTCAATTTGTTTATTTTACACATGGTAACTGATGCATGAGCATGAACATATTGATTTTTTATTAATTTTTTAATAAGTGACCAATGGTATACTTTGATGGATATCACATTAAAATGGCATGAGAAAGAAACCCAACTCAATTCTACAAAAGTGTCTCTTTTATTTGCTGCCTCAGCACCCAAAGAGCCCATCAGACATTGTTCTTCCTCCTTTGTAGTAGATATAGGAGGCAGCAATTTGATTTTTATTTTGGAGGATGTCATCTGGCATACTCCTCACCCCTGGAACTAAAACAACTTTACTGAAGCGTCAAGTCCTGAATCTCTCTAAAGTATCTCTCCCATCCTCTGAGCACATGTCTTACTAAGCCTATAGTGTACAAGCCTCTTCTTGCTCATCCTACCTAGTGAGCATGATGTCATCAATGTAATGGATCAGTATGAAATTCTATGTGATGACCAGAAGTCCTGGAGTCTCCAGATTTTATAATGATAAAGTGCGGGAGTGTTGATATAGACCTGGGGAAAAAGCTCTGAGTAAATATTGTACATTGCATGTGAATGTCTACTTTCTGGTTATCTTTTTTAATAGGAATAAGAATAATATATTCATTCAATTGATTATTATAATGCCATATACGTGAGGCCTTATTAATATGGTTTGGCAATGGTACTATATCTGGTATGTTAGCTGCAGTCAGGAATACTGTTTGGTAGAGTCTGCAGTAATATGCAGTCATTCTCCATTATCCATCTATATTTTTCTTCTGGAGTTAAAATAATAAATTGCAGAAATGTATAAGGACCTTCCACCCATATAATGCACCTTAGATCTTTAATAATAACATTAACCTCTGCCACCCAATGCCCTCACATCCCAACATACACACACACACGCCACACGTGTGTGCACACACACACAAACTCACAACACACGTACTGGGTTGTGACATTGGTTTTTATTTGCATACAATCTTGGCTTCAGGGAGATTTCAGACGATTTTATTTGGTCTATTAATGTATCCATTATGGATGTTACTCCAAAAAGCCAAGTATTTAAGCATAAACTGCAAACTTGAGAAAACAGAGAAGTGAGTTGACAAACTCCTGGGTGCTCTGATGCAGTGTCCCCATTATAAGCCAGACTTCAGCCAGTACTCCATTATTACCTGGCCCCACATGCCTCCGTTCTAGCAAGAGAACAATGATTCTGCTTTGGATCTGTGTCCTGATATTCACAAATGGTCTGAGTATTTCCCTTTTCAAAATGTAGATCACTGACATAAATGGCTTATTCTTTTGGGTAAGGTCCAGGAGAATCTTTCTAGCATATACTTTCTAAGGTGTAGCAGGGTTATTCTGGTGGGAGATCTGGGCCTCTCTTCAGCCAGTGGGTTCCAGATCACAAAATTGGCTAAGTTATTCAAATACTTTATGGAATTACTAATCCACAGCAATTGAATCCTGCAAAATACAACATACAACCATGAAACTCACATCATAGTGAAACGGGTATGAGAAGGGGCCAATAATCATGGATCCATTAATTATGTCTCATACTGTGACATAAAAAACAGAGTAGACCTGACAGTATTTTGCAATAAGCCACAAGTTAAGCAATAGCTCAGAGGAAAATCTTTGCAAGAATGAATCTCTACCTTTCAGTATACAGTATCTGCACTCAGTCTCTATATGGTTCTGTATACCTAATAGGAAGAACATATGCCTCTAGGAATCAGGATGAAAACAAGAGTAACTTCATATACTGTCCCTCCCAGTGAACCACTTGGGGACATTGTGCTATTTGTCTCCAAACTAGTCTCTTCAGACTTAAAAGTCCTTCTCCACATATGGATATAGAATGTCATACCTATGTTCCCCAAGGCAGTGTATTGATGCCAGGGTTCACAGGAAGTGTCTCATTGGGCGTTTTGGATCCTTTTGCTGAGGAATTAGCAAGTAAGAAGGGTATTCTAATCACTTCGTTGAATAATTGATTCTGATCAATAGGAGGGAGTAAGGAGGATTTTATCAATTGAGAGGAGAGAGAAACGTATGTGTTTCACTTGGGATCCCTTTGCTACTCTTTGGGCCAAAAACAACTGAAGGATTTGTGCAATAACCTGGAATTTGCAGAGCGTGATTATTACCAAGAGCTCAGATGTCTGTGGAGTGAGTTTTGGTCACACTAGAGTTACACAACCAAGATCAGCTAATAGCTGAGGTCAAGATTAATTTAGAATGGGTAGCAGCTTCTAGATCACCTGAGGAGCTGGGGGATGCATAGCATGTCTCTAACTTCCCTTTTCAAATATTCTCTTTCAAAAGAGATGTTCAGGGGAACTATGGAGGAGCTCCTTTCCGAATAAGTCAGAAGTATTGAAAATGGGTCAAACAAAGAGTGAATTGTGGAGAAGATAGATCACTCTTTCTCATGGCCTCTGTATATGATTTAAATATATGAGGGCTTACTAAAGTGCCCTGCTTCACAATGCATATTTGATTTTCAGAACTAAAAGGTCATGTGGCTTATTTTAAAAGCTGGCTTAGTTCTCTTCTCTCAAGCCCCACATTTGCCTAGAGAACAAAATTGATTCAAGTTCAAGAATAGAAAAGATCTCATCTTCCTTTTGACTTGTGTTTATTTAAAAGGAAGAAAGCATGGAGATATCTAATATTTTATGATAATAGAAACTGTTTTTCCTGTTTTGTTTTTTTTGTGTGTGTGCAGAAAAGTAGAGTTTCTCCTCGTGGAATTCTGAGATAGTGATCATTCCTGAAGCTACTGTTAACTATAAAGTTTATTTCAGTTTTTTACCTCTCAATCTGGCGTATTTGTGGCATAGGAAGTAGTTGTCAGAAAGCAGGATAATATCTCCAGCTATCAGACATTTGTAGAAGAAAGAATTCCTATTCTCCACATGTGGATATAGAATGTCATACCTATCTTCCCCCATTTCATCCATCCCCAACTAGATTTCAATTGGCCCTCAATGTATGATTTATCTCCCTACTCTAGCATTATCTTTGGTGTCATAAGGAGATAAAATACTATTATCAGGGAAAGCAATACAAACCAAATAATATTGTTCTAGTACTCTAGAATCCAAAATATATTAATTATATTGTATAAGGTGAGTCTATAGTAGCTTAAGGAATAATTCTCACAAGTTAGCCACAGAATGTACTATGAAGGGGAAGATTGGAAAAGGACTGAGATAATTTTCTCCCTCTCTTCTCTCTCCCTCTCTGTTTCTCTTCTTTCCATCTGTTTTCCCTTTTCCTTTCTTTCTTCCTTCTCTGTTATTATCCCCCCACTCCACTTTTTTTTCTAATTCTTTCTTTCCTCTCCTTTCACTCCTCTTGCTTCAATGTCCTCTCTCTCTCTCCCCCGCCCCGCCACACACACCTCCACTTCTATTATTTCTTTTTTCAGCTCCAACTTGGAACTTTGAAAAAAAAGTAGCTTTGTCTGAAGATACTCTGTTTTATTTATTTTTCTAACCCAAATAACTTTTATAATATGGCATAAGTACGGGCTCCCTTTGCATAGTTGTCTTAGAATAATCTCTCTTCTACTGAAAATAATTTATGACTTTATCTTTAGAGAAAGAAGTCATCAAAATGACATATTTTATCTTTTTCAATTTCTTTCATTCCAGGATAGTACATTTTTAAATTTTAGGTAAATATCAGAATGATGCAACCTGTTGGAGATCTTATGTAATGAAAATATAACTATTTAACAAAACTTACTAAGATATTTTTATACAAATACAGGTCAGAGCATATGCACTTAAACAAATAGAGAGAAAGAGAGAGAGAACACTTAATTTACATTGTTTATAATTCTGAGTATAAAAACTACATATATTTTTGATAACATAGGCTGATAGTTCACATATTTATAGATTGATAGTAACAAATTCATTAATTATATAAATTATAGCCTACTATTATATAAGCAGTTGAGTTTCTTGGAAATATAGCCTTCCTGTCATAACTTCTCTTTTTAGTGAGAGGTCTCCAGATATGCTTTAGAAAACAAATGTTTCAGTGTCATTCATATACTTGATAATACCCTTAATTGGTCATATATGAGGTCTAACATTTAATTTTGTGAACTCATCTTAGAAAAAGTGCCACATACCTCATTGCTGAATATCACTTCAGTCACCTTTGAAGTACTGCCCTTCAAAAGCTACGCACCAATGCCAACACCTAGTCCACTCTTCAAAGCAATTTTGGAACTCTTTTTCTGGAATGGCCATCAGAGCTCTTGTCGTATTACTTTGATGTCCTGAATGTCATCAAAATGTCTTTGTTTCAATATTTCCTTTATCTTTGGGTAAAGAAAAAAGTCACTGGAGGCCAGATCAGATGAGTAGGGAGGGTGCTCCAATACAATTATTTGTGTACTGGTTAAAAACTCCCTCACGGTGTCATGAGAGCTGGCGCATTGTCATTGTGCAAGAGTCATGAGTTGTTGGCAAAAAGTTCGGGTCAGTTTTATCTAATTTTTTCACTCAAAGTTTTCAGCACTTTGGAATAAGAAACCTAGTTAACTGTCCACTTGGTACAAATTCATAATGAACAATCCCTTTGATATCAAAAAAGGTTAGCAACATCATTTTGACTATTAGTTTGGATTGACAGAACATTTTTGGTAGTGGGGAATTGGCTGACTTCTATTGTGCACTTTGACACTTTGTTGCAGGGTTGTATTGGTACACTCATATTCCGTCACCAGTGATAACATGATCCAACACATCATCTTGCCTCTACAAAAGGTCTTGGCAAACTTCGACTCTTCTTTGCTTTTGTTCATGGGTGCGCTTCAGGACCAATTTTGCACACACCTTTCTTATGCCAAGATTTTCAGCTAAGATTTTCTTAACTATTCCTCTATTGTTCACTTGGTCTGCTATGCTTCTCACAGTCAGCTGATCATTTTGGTGCACAATTTGATAAGTCTTTGCAATGCTTTCTTCAGTTCTGCTCGTAAATGGCTGCCCTGACCTCTCTTCATTAAAGATACTTTCTCTCCCCTCAGAAAACTGTTTAACCTGTTTGCACACTGCCATTTTCTTAATGGCATTATCACCATAAATTTGGACTAACAACTCCCTCATTTCACTTCCACTCTTGCCAAGTTTAACAAGAAATTTAATGTTTGTTCACTGCTCTAATTCAAGCTCCCAACATTCTCGTGACAGCACACAGAAACACGCAACAATAATGAATGACACTCAGCAAGACACTGCCACACATCAGCAGGAACATGGCTTGAGAAAAAGATAGACCAAGGTTATGAAACCTCACCAAGTTGTACAGTGCTGGCAATGTAAGGGCCCAGCAGCAAGTTCATAAAATTAATTGTCAGTACTTGTACTAAAGATAGTATATACTACAGATAACATTTATTATGGAATTGCTTTCTTTTAAAGCAGCAATGTAAGGCCTCAACATAAATATCTTAAATATATTTTTACAAATAATTTTTACGAGTACTGAATGTGCAAAGTATTATATTTACACTATTATAGCTACCAATTACATAAACATACCTAATGTATACCATAAAATATGTGCTAATAATACACTAATGTGTTTCAAACTAAGTAGGACTATATATGTACATAAATAATATATATTTTAAAGGGATATTATTATTAATTGTAGTCTTAACCCTTCCCTCATATTACTATATTCATCCTAAAATGTAATATTAAAGCAGAAACATAATGATAACACATTAGGTAACAAGTTTATTATAACGATAAAAAAATGGTATAAAATGTAGCATTTCAGTCACTAGATTTTATTGTTATTCTGAATATTCTAATAAAAGAAGAATAATCTCAGTGGAGTTTTCTGGAAAAACAAATCAATTCCAAAATGAGAAATATGTGTTTGTCCATCTGTGCATTTTGTAGCCATGGTGACAAATTTTTTATTTAATATCATGAGCATTATTAACCCCCAAGGCCTGCCAGCCCAGCTTTCATACATAACAGATTATATTAAATGTCTATTGGGGCCAAATTCACACACTTGCTATTAACGCTTACTTACCTGAAGAGATAAAATTAATTATATGTAAAATAAAAGCCAGCATTATCTAAAACTAAAAAATAATTAGACTAGAAAATGACATTAAATGACTAATATATTCTGATGTCAGTTTTATTTTCAATTTTATAAGTAAATAGAAACCACATTAGATGACTTTGAATCATCATTCCTGCCATTGAAAAATCATGCTTGTCATATTATGCCAAACAAACCTGTGGTTATCTGGAATGTAAATTTTTACTTAGTAATTTTCTTTAATTAATTTTGATCACTTCCCTCCCTATCAATTTGATTTCTCTACTTTCTAGGTGAAATAAAAAAAGCATATAATGAACCAATTAATGAATCATTCAACAATCATTTATTGAACATCCATTATGTGTTTGATAATCTACACTTTATTCTTTGTGTAATTTAATTATATTATTAATGAATTAATTATGTTCTGAATTCTCATGGTCTTAGTTGTAAGAAGTTCATTCTTTTACTACTGCTTTTATCCAAATACTTCATAAAAGTTCAGTGGTGCTTACAGTAAGAAATTATTAACACTCCTCCTGTTCCAGCCCTGATACCATCCCCAAATTTCCACTCACAATGGTCTATTGGCTCTTTTCCTGGTTTATCCTGTTGAAAGGAATAGAGTCACGCTTATGTTGCTGAGGAACATAATAATGAGTGATAGCTTCCAAAATTCACCAAAATTAACCACACAGAATCCAACATTCTACAAAAGTAATTTTCCTTTACACACACACACACAATTTCATTCAGCTGCACCCAGTGTCTGTCTCAAACTGCCACGTTTGTTGAACACATTTTCTATATTGAAGGTTTAGGTGGACTTATCTTTGACACATTACTTAACACTCCCATCTGACCTTGATCTCCACTTCTTCACTAATTATTTTCTCACTAAAATCCCTGGCATCTACATCAGGGACACCTCACCATTTATACCTTCCAATGGTTAACCTATTTGTTCATGCCACTTTTTTCTTTTTAAGATACTATTTTCTATTTTCTTCCATGATAACTCATGATACAAGCTGGGGTTTTTTTCCCCAAATTCTTGTGCTTATTTTTTTTTAAGTCTGCTTTGCCAGTACCTCCTCATCTAACTGATTCTTAGAGATTAGTTGTGGAATTGAGGTTTCCATTTAAGATCTTATTTTCATCTTCTTTTCTCCTCTCTTGTTGTTTTTTTCTACTTTATCATCCAAGGATAGCTATCTACTTTTCTCCTATAGATTTCATGATTATCTGGACACCAACAATTCAAATCAATATTTCAAACTCAAATCTCTATGCTAAACTCTAGACCAAGATATCCAGCAGTTATTGACATCTGCAACTGGATACACACACTTCAAATAAAACAGCATTTTCAAAACTAATGTGTCATCTTATGAATTCCTTATAAGGTATATCACTAAATCATACAATTATCCTCAAATATGTTCAAACCCCCCAAATGGAACTTTTTTATTCTTATTCCCACAGCCTCATTGATATTACCGTTTAAATACCACTCACACCTTTTGTTTCTGCCTAGTCCAAACCATAATTTACAAACTGTCATGGGATATTTCAATAGTTTCTAGGATCTATCTTAATAAAACTATTTTTCACAATGTAACAAGAATCTTTTACTTAAAACAAAATCTGATTATTTTACATTTCTGCCTAAAATCCTATAATTGTTTTGCCTTGCCTTTAGGAGATAGTTTAGTATTTTTAACAATGTTTGATGAAGTTATCTTTGTTTGACTACCTATAGCCTTCTTCTATCACTCTCATTTGTTCTCAATATCTATTCATACCCAACTCTTTCAATATATTGGTCATTTCGAGGTCTGTTCTCAACTCCACAGCTTTGGACCATCTTATCTGAAACATCTTGAAACCTAACTTTTTTCTTCCCAGCTCAACTTAAATGACACTTAGGACATTGTTTCTCTCTCTAGCAATTTAAATTATACAAATTCAACCACAATTATACAAATTCAACTAGTACCTTGTGGTTACACTCTGGAACCACTAGATTGTATCTCTACTGCATTAAACTGTTTAATCATGTTAATAAGAATGGCCTTTTAAGGAAATAAGGCACAATTATCTCTTACTATATGAAGCCTTGAGAATGGGTAGTCCAAGGAATGCCAAGTGATATAGTGCTTTCAGTATAAAAATCATTATCTCCTTGAATAAGCACATGAAAGCAGGGTGACTGAATCATGATGAGTTTTGTTACCAGTCATCTAACTGTATCCAAAATGAAAAGATCTTTCTGACATGTAAACCTTGGAACTGAGCCTGAATTGATGGTCTATGTTTTTTCTTCATTATAGAGTGTTATAACTAGGAAACACATTGTCCTTTCCAACACTGACCTGTGGTGAAGCCTCCCAATCCATTGTGGTTCTCATATTTTTGAATTTCAGTCATAGTCAGACATTTTTTATTGCTTTATTTTTCCTCTAACATACTCATACATCTTGGCACTTATATATGTAAGAGGAATAAATAGTTGCATGGAAAACAAGGTATTGTTAAATTAATTTCAATCAAAGTTCTAGCTTCTGTCCAGAAGAATATACTCTTATAAACAAGTCTCTAGCAATAATGCGAGGAGCTAGATTTATAAAAAGGTGAAAAGACATGCTATCTGCCCTCAAGAAATATGATACAGCATTGTATGTACCAACTTGAGTGGGCTACTGAAGCCAGTTATGCAATGAATTAATCTAGGTTTTGCTGTAAAGATATTTTACATATGTGATTGTAAAATATGGGGTGGTTTTCCATACTTAAAATCAACTCATGAACTTGAGTTAACCAATTGAAAGGACTTCAGAACAGAGCTGAGGCTTCCCAGAAAAAGATGAAACTCTGATAGAATCTCTAGTTTCTGTTTGTGCCACAAGTGCCAGCTTGGCCTCCTTGGCAGCCTTCCTTAAGGATGTCAGTTTGTCTAGCATGCCTATAATCATGTAAGCCAATTAGTTGCAATAAATCTCTTTTTTATTACTATATCTTCTTATAGTTCTGTTTCTTTCACTGAACATTGACTTACACAAGAGGGAGAGACAGCCCAATAAACCAAAAATGACAGGTAGATGCACAGTGATAATTCAGAGGAGGAAACAATTATGTCTGTTTGAGAGGAGGTATGTGGGCTCAATAAACATTGCAGAGAAGTTACAAATTACACTAGTTGTTGAAGGGGAAATAATGAATGATAGTCTAATCAGAAAACAAGGTAATGAGAACCAAAAGCAGTAGGAAAAAAACACACAAAAAAGGCATGGTGCCATGGAATTGTGTGATAGTTTTTAAGAAAAAAGGTAATTGACTTATACATATGACTATATGGAAGAAATAAAGTGACAGATGATGAATGTAGGAACAGTTAAACATAGATCATGAAAGTCATTAAATGCCAAGTGAAGGTGCTTTGGTAAGGTTTGAGCTATAATGAAAGATAGAATGCTAGGCAAAAACACAAACAAAATTTTTATTTTATAAAAAGTTATCCTTTGAGGATGATGAATTACAATGAAGGTTATATAAAGATATAAGGTAATAAGAGACATTCATTGTTAATGTGGAAGATGTTAAGATTTTGAAATAAGGCAGTGCTAATATGGGTGGAAAGAAAAAAACTAATTACATATATATCTAAAAGGACTTAATTACCAATTGAATGGAGGGAATAAGGGAGTTTTCTGAGTATAGAAAGGCAATATAGTTACATTTATAACTATACACAAAGAAACACAAATAGTGAAGATACTCAAGAAGGGAAATCAGATATTTGAGGATAGATGAAATGTAAAATGAGTTCAGTATGAAATATCTGGACCTAAGATGCATGCGAGATGCCACATACAGTGACAAGTATACCAGTATGTACCTCAAGAGAGAGATTGTTATCTTTTCATTCATCTATAACAGAAAAACTTCCCTTAAAAATTAGAGGTTTACTGTCATCAGATTAAGCAAATTCTTGAGATTGCCAACCCAAGGTGGGTATGGCATTCTATATTGCTACTGAGGACCCAGACTTTTTCAAACTTTCTGCTGAACTAGTGTAAAGAGTAGAGTATTTTTCCTCATAATTGTAGGATGGTTGCTATAAATTCAGAAATTATACTTGTTCCAGGAAAGAAGGAGTGGAATTAAGGACAAAAAACTGAAGCATCTCTCTCTCTCTCTCTCTCTCTCTCTCTCTCTCTGTGTGTGTGTGTGTGTGTGTGTGTGTGAGAGAGAGAGAGAGAGAGAGAGAGAGAGAGAGAGAGAGTGTGTGTGTGTTTGAAGCAACTCCTTCTCCAGGGATTTCTATCTATACCTCATTATCCAAAATTATGCACCTTGGCCCATCTCTTGCTACAAGAGATTGGGATATTGAGTATTTTAGCTTTCTAACCTCTAAAATAAATAAAGGTAAAGAAAACATGAGTTGGAGTTGGTGCTGAGTGAGTAAACAATTTGTCTCTGCTACACAGGTGATACCTAGAAGCATAGGGACACATAGGATTAAACATACTCATGGTGTATAAACTTTTGTGATTGTGAGATTAAAAAATGATCATTAAAGACCATGAAAATAGTATCTTGGGCAATGGATAGAAGAGCACAAAGTAAAATGAAAAGGAATCATCAAAAAATCTAGAAAGAGTTATAATATAGGGATGTCAAATAGGCAGTACAGAAAAGAATTTCATAAAAAGAAAGTCCAAATATTTCAGCTATAAAAATATATTCAAATATAAACATTAAATTTGTTAACTAAGGGATTAACTATGACCATTATCAAACAATTTTATTGGAGTAATTTTAATACAATAATAACCTTTTTACAGTGAATAGTATAGTCACTGTACTGGGTGCTGGGAATACAGCATTGAAGAAGACACATATTGTTTCTGCCTGACCTTATAAAAATGCGTATTAAAGGGGAAGATATATGCATTAACATTTTTAAATGAATAAAGAAAACAAAGTAGATATGAATAGATTAAATAAGAAAGATAATCAGAGACAGGGACACAGTTTAGGTGGAGTCCTTGTAAATGATCTCCCTGATGAGATCAAAAGAAAAGGAAAAAGCATGTGAAATTCGGTGGAGAAGAAGAGATCCTTTTGCTAAGCAAGTGATGGATAAAAATTCCTTAAGGAGGGAAAAGCATACTGTGCGTGAGGACCTAAAGAAAGTTCAATGTGGTTAAATCATAATGAAGGCGAAGAAGAGTAGAAACGATAAGGTTGAAGAGATAGGCCCAAGCCAAATTATGCCTAATTCCTTGGTCATTAAAAAGAGTAAGTTTCATTAAAGTGAAATATAAAATTTTAATAAGTTTTAAGTGAAAGTGATTACATGGTATGATTTACATTAGATTATCACTTTGCCTGGAAAGAGACAAGAGTAAACAAAAGGCTGTGCAGTACTCTACGAGAGGATGGTAGCTTGGATTAGGGTGGCGGCAGTGAAGATGACAAGAAGATAACTCTGAGATAATGTATTAAACAAAAAGCTAAAAGTAAATTAGAATGAAAATTATGACTTATTTTCTTAGGTCAGGATCCCTCAAGGAGATTCTGATATAAAGGTTTGTATTCAGGAAGCTTTTTATGGGAAGTGCACTTGGGAACCACTCCAAGCAGCATTCAACCAAGAGAGAAGTTGACCTTTGATGCAGTTACCACAGAGGCCTCAGCCAATAGCATGGGTGCTGTGGAGCTGGATAGTCCTTTGGAGTTGACCAGATGGAGACAACGAAATGGCATTTGTTTCCTTGATTGGCCAGTCGTTTGACATAGGCAGCCCCTGTGGAAGGGACTTAGTCTCAGGTAAGGCAGTCTCCTTGGGTAGAAGTCAATTTATATGGAGAAATGCATCTCTAGCCATCAGCAGCACACACTCAGAAAAGATGGGGTAACAAATGACTTAAGAGAGTCTTGAAGAAGGAATATGGATAGTATATCACATAAATCACTATATTACTGTAACCAAAATCCCTCAAATATCTAATACAATGAAGGTCTACTTTTTCAGAAAAAGTCTTAATGGATGTTCTAGGGCCAATGCTACTACATGGGTCTTCTCTGAGAGTTCTTTCCCAAATTGGATGAAGGAGGGGATCTTGAACATGCCTTGAATCGTCATATTTGGGGCAAACTTCTATGATCACTCTTTCAGTAGGCTTCTTCTCTATATTCTGGTATTTCCTTTCATTTCTATTATCTTCCCAGGCCACACTTGAAATGAGTATTAGCGAATATATCCTCCTTAGGGGCTTTATTTCCTGCTTGGAGAAGGCAGAAAGGTTGGTAACAAAGATTTTCTTTTTAACCTTCAATAGTTAAAAGTGTTTTGAGTTCAGGACCACGGTTTTTTGTCAATAAAATTTCTTTAGAAATGGAATAGGCATCAGATTTATTCTATTTCAGGCAGTTCTATGTGCTAATAATCACCCACCTGTTTCTTTTTCAGACTTTTTTTTTCAAGCCTGCTTTATTTTGCTTCCTCACTCCCGTAGTTCTCTCTCAAGTTAATGGTAACTGTTCTGAGACTATATGGAAGAAAAGGGAGAAAGAACTTACTCTCAATCTGACCTCTTGCCTGAGTTGATTTATTTCACTAAAATGTTGTTGTTTTGTTTTTCTTTTTCCTGGGCACTAGTCACTACATTCTCTTTTAAAGCATAACACCTATTTTTTAGAATTTATCACCTGCCACCTTTTCCAACCCTGCAAGACTCTAAATTTTCACACCCATTTACTGTTTTCTTACATTTTTGCTTGCAAATTAGACAGTTCTTTTCTAAGCTCTTACATTTCTGTTCAAATAGAGCCAACAACAACAAACCGATAAACATACTTTTGAGATTTGTCTTCTTACCTCCACTCTACAAATGCTAGCCAGTAGTCACATGTTACAGAAGAGACAGTTTTAGCAAACACTTTGCTGTTGACCATTACCATCTTCACAGTCTTTGGTGTCAGTGTGCTCCTTGCCGGCCACCTTGCAGATAAACCAATGTCATATAATTATTTATCTTTACTCAAATTTCAAGAGACTATATCAGGGTAAACCCTAGTTGCTATACTAAGCACTACCCAAATCTTAGTGTCTCAGTATAGTAAAAATTTATGTCTCACTCAGTAATGAATATACCTATTCAGATAGAAATGCTGGGGTGGGGGTGGTTCTTGTAGGTTATAACTAAAACTCATAGGATGTTTCCATTTTGAGACCCTGACAACTCCAAGTATTTCTATTCTAACAAATATTGGGGACAAATACCTGAAAAAGGTATTATGACTTTACCTCTTGTATTGGCCAGAAATCAATGTTAATGGTCTCATATGAACGTAGAGGAGTGAGTGCCTGGAAAACATAGGCTTCCTGTGAATTCAGGGAAGAATAAAAAAGTGAACACATAATATCATTTATGCCAGCAGAGGTATTTTGGAGATAGAATTGATTTGATATTTTTGATGGACTGTGTGTATATGTGTATGTCTTGGTATACTTTGCAAAGAGTGGGAATTCTTGAGGTGACAGAAGTATTATGTGAAGCCAAAGGCATTTTGGGGATTATTTAATATTGGAGGATTGATGGATTCAAACTCTCAATGGTTTGGCATTGGGAATACTTGAATGGGTTAGTTGAATGAATAAAGGATGTGATAACAGATCATTTTCAAATCCCAGTTCAAAGTAAATTCAAGTTCGGTAAGTAGGTAAGAGCATTAAGAAAAAAATGGTTACTAAGTATGCAGTGACTATAGATGAAGTGTTCAAGTCGTTTAACAGAGTATAAGGAAGGAGAATATTAACGTGGTAGTATAGATGAGGATGAAAACTAAGGTTTATTATTATTATTTTTTTTTTTTACTATGCTGGCATTCTGGTATAGTTAACAACAGAGTTGGCATGAACCAGGCCCAGAACGCCAACCAGCTACCCGCTGCTGTTCTCCCAGCAGTGTAACACTTGCCTAGGTACAAGGCAACCTAGGCAGCTGCCTACAGCTGGGGCGAAAACTAAGGTTTATATTACTCAATTTTTTTATACTCATACTTTGCATGCTACTGCGTTCTTCAAGTGTTATGTTACACACACACACACACACACACACACACACACACACACACATACATACATATAAACATTCATATATATAAATGAATGTTGTTACAGCAATGTCCATCACCCAAACAGTGAACTAGAAGATTATGTCATAAAACATAGAGTAGGGAACAACTAGATACATGCCAGAAGAGAAATATTGAAATATGAAGCAAAATTTAAATAAAACAAGCCTCATCTTATAAGAGATCATGATTAAAGTAAAAAAGTAATTGAATAAGGTAATGTCTTAGATGTGTACCTTGACCATGTGAATTATTTTAATGTTGGGCAAGTGTTAAATAATAATCAATAGTGTACTAGTAAATATTTAACAGCTTTTCTCTCTGTGGAGGAAGACAGTGTTAAAGGAGAATCATCTTATTTTGTAGTTTGTTCTATCCATGAAGTAAATACTTCCACTATGGCACATTTCAAGTTATCAAAATGACTGCACATGGAAAGCCATGGACACAATTGGCTTTTGCAAGAGCCAACCCCACTACATCACTGGTTGTCATTATGATTAACTATTTTAGTGCTACTTTGAATATCTTAGTATCTTAAAAGTGTTACCCAGATATTTTGGCATTCAGGATGTCATAAATGCAAATCGTTTTAAAGCCAATGGTCCTCCAAAAATGTTTTATTTCTTTTTAAAATATAAAGGTTTAGAAAAAGAAGCATTTTAAGTAGAAAATATTGAAGAAATAATAATGAGTTAGAGGAAATAATTAAGCCCAGTCCAGGAGAAAGAAAAGAAGTACTGATAATGTCTTTGGCTTGAACAGAGAGGAAGTGCTTTGTCTTTTGATGTTCAAAGTGAAATCATAAACTGAGTATGCGTTTATAGGTATAATGAGATAGTGAGGAGTTCCATGCCAAACAGCTTCTTTCGTTTCCATGAAAAAAAGAATCAAACTCATATGTTATCAAGGTTGGAGCTGATTATGGACTATTTCTCCAATTTTATCAACCAACATTCTCCTTTTTCATCATACTAGCTTCCTATCTATTTACCAAAATCAATTGTAACTTTTTTGCTTGAATATTCTTCAAACTTTATATTCCTCAGTCAAGGATTACTGTTCCATCCATCGCTGTTGGGCTAATTGCCACTCAATATTGCGGTTCCAGTTTAAATATTACCTTCTCAGAGAAGCATTCTGTGGCCTCTCTTCCAAGTTATATTTACCCATTTTATGAACTCATAAGATATTATAAAATGTCTACAGTACTTATTTATTTACTAATTTTTGGTTTATTTCTGCCTTTATTTTATTCCTTTTTTTTCACATAAATTAAACAGTGAGATCAAGCACTAAGCATTATTTTGCATGGTGCTCTCTCTTCAGGGTCTGGATATAACTAATGTTTATTAAATGAATAAGTATGCAAATAAATGAGTGAATAAATAACCAAATTAATGATGAAAACTACAAAGCATAATTTAGAATGTTACCTGAGAGTATTGAAGGAGGAAGCTTATCAAGAGCAAAAAGAAAGTCACATTGGTTAATTTTACAAAGAAATGTCACTATCAATAAATTACATGTGTTTGTATGTTGGAAAATTCAATATATACCAATTCCTATGCATATTCAAACTTTTCTGGAATTTGTGACTGTAAGAAGAGAGGAGGTATTGATCTCCTTAAAGCTAATCTCCAAATACATTGGCAAGATGAACAGAAAAAAGTCCATCTCAGTAACTGTGATCAATTGGATCCTCTTAAAATACAGATATATTAGAAGTTCAGAGGGAAAAGATAAATAGAATAAACACACATAAACAGGTATATCACAGTTTATCTCAAGTATTCTTTTGTATGTTTTCAACTTCATTGGACAATGACAAATAGGACAGAGATGCAGAAAAGGAAGGCGGTGCTGGGAAGAAGGAAGAGGCAGGCAGACACGATTTGTACATCATAACTAAGAGCATTCTATTCTCATTTTGTGATTATTTTCATAAATTCAAGAAAAACATAATATTAATAAAAATTACAATGATGATAAAAGTTAACCCTGCATAATACTCACTGTTTGCTAGGTTCTGTTCTACGTGCCTTTAATTTCAGTAATTCATTTAAATTTCACATTACTATGAGTTGTGTGCTATTATTAGGCTCACTTTTCATGATGGAAACTGAATTACTAATTCTATATAACACATTAAAATTACTTTATCTAGAGTGAAATAAATAAAATTTTGACAAGATTCAATCCTTGAATCTTGGGCAAACATTTTAAAGATAGTTTTAAATAATTCATTTAAATAAAAATAGGTCAAGTATAATGAAATTGAAGTATGCTTTAATTTTATATATAAAATATCATAGAATCATTAATAGTCACTTGCATATCTTATTTTGTAAAAAGCACAAGTGATAAAGCACTGCACCTTTAAGATCTCAAAGAAAAATATCATTTAACCTTCTAAATCAAAGCCAAAATTTTCTGTAGTACTGTGCATTGACACATGTTTCCTGTGAATTTATAAAAATCAAAGAATCTTAGAACCTGAGATAATTCTACTTTGTAAGGTTTTAAAGGCTAAAGGTATAGAATGCTTTAAGTATTTATAAGAGTAAAAGAGTGTTTTCTGAAGCAAAGAAATCACTCTAAGTTGTTCAAAGGTTTCCTCTTCCTCAAGGCAACTTTAATAATTGGATTCATGAGTGTCTAATTCACTGGCAGAGATTAGAGAAAAACCAATGTCACTTTTTATATTCATCCTGAAATATTTGCTCCATTTTATTATGTAATTTGAAAATAAGTTCCTAAACAGAATTAAATATTAAATATATAAACTAGGATCTCAGGTAGACTATTTTCACAATATAAAGGAAACTACATAAACATCCTTATGAAGTAAACTGGATTAACTTAAGCCAGATTATGTATTACATATTATTTATAATTATTCTATAGCTTTAGCTAATGCTTTTATAAAATTAGGATTATTATTTAACAAGATAAATACCATACCTCACAAAATTTTCAGTCCTTTATTTTGATGTATTTTTTTGTCTATATTACGTGATAACTAGTAAATAACACTCTAATTATTATAAGATATAATAAAGATTGGAAAACAATTATAAGATTAAACTGAAACATAGAATCAGCTTGACTACCTTAGTGTTTCATATATCAATATCAAAATAACAGGACCCTCTATCCAGAACTTTTTAGGTGATTTGTATAAAGTAAATCTTTATACAAAATTTGAAGTTAGGTTATTTGAGATTATTGATGAAATTTAAGAGAAATATGGAAGAATATTGACTTTTATATTAAAAATATAGTGTAAAGAGGTAGTTCATCTCAATGCAAAAAAAATTTCATTAATAAATTTAGTAAAATAGTTGGGACTACTTCTTAAATAAATAAAATTAGGTTAAATTTATTTAAAAATTCAAAAATTAAAGAAAATAAACACTTAAATTACTGCTGACACTGCTTATTTTAAAGAATAAAAATCAAGATGTTTGTAAAGGTCTTATGACACAGTATTAATTCATAATCTCAGATCCCTAAAGAAATAACCTTCTTGACCACTGAAAGAATGTTTGGGGATACTAGAACTTTAATTAGAGAATAAGATGATGTTATCTAGTTGGTGATCTGAGTAGGTCTGGGAACAACAACTCATGTCATTGCAAAAATGTTGGCTAAGAAAAGGACTTGCATGCTGGTTAGGAGGTGAATCACAGAAAAGAGTATATCTATTTCCATGACTTGGCTACCATGAATAGTGCTACAATGAACATTGGAGTACGCATATCTTTGTGGACTAAGGTTTGCAAGTTTTTTGGAAACAGCCAAAGTGTCTTCTGATAGATGACTGAATAGAAGTTGTGGTACATTTACACAATGGAATACTGCTCAACTATGACATAAAATAGAGATATTTATGACAGCATGCTGTGTGAAATAAGCCAGGTAAAAAAGCCAAGAACTACATAATTCCACTCATATGTAGAACATAAAATTGAAAGCAACTACAACAAAAAAAATGCATAGAGACGATCAATAGTTTAGTAGTTACCTGAAGGCAAGGTGGGAGGAGGTTGGGGGAGAAGGAACAGGGATACAAATATACGGTGATGGAAGGAGAACTGACTCTGGGTGATGAACACATAATACAACATATTGATGATGTGTTACAGAATTGTATACCTAAAACCTATCTAATTTTTACTAATCAATGTCACTCCAATAAATTTAACAATAAAAATAGAGTAAATCTACACCCTGCTCTATTGGACATACTGGGTCAAGTGGGAAATAATATTTAAATAATAGACTGGTGAGATATCTCCATGTCCTTATTACTCTGAAACTCCAGAGTGGTCATGATTACCTGCTGATATTTCTGATACTACTGAATTTCACTAAAAATCTTTATGTCACACAATCAATTATGTGACTTACAGTAAAGATCACATTTCCTCAGTTACTTTATGATTTATTAAATAGATTTCACTAGATTTAAAGTGTTAATTAATAATTATAGTAGTATTGCCAGTTAGATAAACAAAATTTTAAAATCCTTAAAGTGTTGCTATAAATGTTAAAAAGAAAAGAGAAGATTGAGGACTCTGAATATAAAACGGAAGAACTATAGCAGAAGCTTTTTGAAATATCATTTAATATTTATGCTACTCACTATATAATAAACGTTGTGTAGTGTTTCTTATGTGTAAGAAAATTATGGTTTGGGCAGAATGTTGTAAGGACTAATATTTATAATTGAAAATTTTCAAAGAATTGAGTCGTTGACATTTAATATATATTACAAAAAAATTTGAAGTTAATTGGAGATCATTTCACACTTTCAAACCAAACTATTGTATTAAATGCTTGCTTGATTTCCTTGATTAGAAACTTAAAAAAAAAGAAAATTAACATCTAAACTAACCAAGGTGAATAGAATAAGTTGAATCATTTTACATTAGGAAAGAAATACAATGTAAAGCTAGGTCACCATGAGATAATCTAGGAAGTATTAATTTTAAAAGACAAGCATTAAAATTTAAAGACATTTTAAATGTTTAACAGAGACTGTCTTAGGTTGTTATCAAACATGTAAATACAATGAAATATGTTTATTTTTAATAAGAGAAAGTCTTAATAAATGGCATAGTGTCTTTTCACAGTGAATATAAACACAGCCTATGTTTTGATGAAGGCTTTTATTAATATATTCCCCTGAATAGGATATTTAGCATGTTACATAATATCAGAATGAACCAGAAGCTCATTTGGAATGTAAGTTAGAATACAATCGTTGCTCATCCTGTTTGTATGCTAAATTCTAAGAATTTCCCTAAGAGATAAAATTATAGAATCAAGTTGACATAGATTGAGATTTGATGCAGAGATTAAACTAGCAAATTTTTTGACATACCACAGGAAACATAAACTTAGTTTCTAATAGGAAAAAGTCAAAATATTTGAACATCATACAGAATATAAAACTTGGAAGAGGAAGAAACTCTAGAACTCAATATTCTATATGTATCTTGTGTTCTAAATGAAAAATATAAACTTGAATATCTTGAGATAAAGCACTATAAAATAAATCTATATACACAAGTCAAATACAATTGTAACCCTAGGGATTCTGGGAAAAGATTTAAGAAAATCCATTCTGTTCAAGATTCCAACCAATAATTTTAAAATCATAATATTAGTTGGCCACACTACTTAAAAAAATTTATGTCAAACTCAACAACTCAAAGAGCACCACTTTGAGTTTAAGTTAAGTTCAAGAGGTTGGGTAGGAATCTATAATATACTTGGAGAACCAAAATGCCTGCAACAAAATGTATAAGCTAACTTGAAATCTGTGAGAGATTTTATTTTAAAAATGAAGTGATATGGGCTAGAAATTTCATGGAAAAAGTCAAGGATCAGAGTATTCTTACTTTTTAACATTGTCTTTATTTTCCATACCCAGACTTTTGAATACATAAAGATGACCAAAACACATTACTAAAAATAAAACTCCAGTTTATATATTCTAATTTTATATTTATCCATAAAATATAAATAGATCTGGGAATTGTTATGTATAGAGTTCAGTTCTCAAAATGTGTCAATTCATACACTTATACATATGCAGTTAAGAACTGGAATTTTTTTGATAAAATGATTTATTGGAAATAATATCACCAGTATTTTCTCAAACAAAAAGAAAAACAAACACTACATGTATCAATGCCTATTGTTAGACGTCTATTGTCATGAGCTAAATTATATCCCCTCCAATATTTATATGTTGAAGCCCTAACCCCCAGTAACTGAGAATGTGACTGTATTTGAAGACAAAACCTTTAAAGAAGTGATGAAATTAAAATGAGATTATTAATGTGTGTTCTATTAATAGTCCAGTCTGACTGGACTGGTATAGGAAGAGAGAATTTGGACACACAAAGAGACACCAGGTATGCATGAACACAGAGAAAAGACCACTTGATGACACAGCAAGAAGTAACCATCTGCAAGCCAAGCAAAAAGGTTTCAGAGGAAACCATTCCTGCTGATACCTTGATCTTGAACTTTTGCCTTCCAAACTGCGAAACAATAAATTTCTGTTGTTTAAACCACTCAATCTGTAGCATTTTGTTATGGCAGCTCTAGCAAACTAATACACCAATATATAGTTAATTCTTATTATTCACAGAAATTATGCTCTATAAAATCACTGTAAACACTGAATTAGTGAATACTTAACTATTAGTCTTAAGAAAAATATAGTGTCAATTTTCTACAAGCCTCTGATCACTACATTTTCATCAAGTGATTAATATATAGCATTCCTTATGTATGTTTCTGTTTAAATGCACCTTATCTAATATTGTTGATTCACTAACATTACACTCATGACCATCAGAGCTATAATTCATGCCTGAACAAAGCTTCTCTAATACATGTATTATTTCTAAAAGGTACATCATAGCCATTCTGCAATTAGGAATACCAGACAGCACTTCAGCATTATGTTTTGGGGGCCATTTTCAACAGTGAAATCACCAAAAAAAGAAAAAAAATCAATATAAAAAATGCAGTACTAAATAGATCATGAAGAGGACACTTGTTTACAGGATGAAAGCTGAAACAAAATGCACAGCTTGACCTTATTCAGTCTCAGCTGACAACATGCATATTGGGTGACAAATACTGTGCCACTCTGCACATCCAAAATGACTGTGAAAGTGCCAAAAACATTAATTTGAAGGGCACAAGAAACTTTTTGAGAGTAAGCGAATTCACAAACACAGAATTTATGAATACTGAGGAGCAAATATCAAATATTCCTTTTTTTTCTTTAAATTACAACTTCTCGGTCTAACACCTATCATTTACATAACATATCATTTACATAACATATCTTTTACTTAAGGACACAACTTCCTCACTGTGTGACACTAGAAGGCAGTGTACTACTGTTTAAAAGACAGGTATTCAGTTACATATTATTTATGGATAGATAAACTAAAGGCACAAAATCAGGACACCCTATTCAGTTATTTTTTAATTTACATTACTTGTTGCCTTGACACCAGTAGAAAAAATGACTGAAGGTTTTGACTCATCTTTGTTTCTGTTCAGGCCTGCCTTATTGCATTCTTAGTTTCACCTGAGGAGTCAGGTAGAAACACTTTCTCTTTAGAACTTTGAAACTATGTGAGCTACATATTGGTTTTTGTTTTCTCTGGATTACACAACACATCACAGTCAAGAAAAAAGTAAATTACAGAATAATAAATAGATGAAAACATAGACAACAGGTGTGAAAATGGCAGAAAAATAACTCTAATTTACATTCTATTTAATGTATTATTTCAGTTATATTATTTTCCTTAGTACAACTATATTTTGATACACTTTTATTGATCATTTACTTCTATTGTTCATAAAATGCTTTTTAATAAGAATATTTAATTATATCATACCTATGATATAATTATATGAAATAACTTTACTTCTTCTAAATAAAATGGTATATTAACCTTCAAATTATTTTTCACTATCTTTGAAAGGTTCTAATGCTATAATCATAATTTCTCCTATAGGATTTTTAAAAAGACATTTTAATCATGATTTTCTCCTTTTTTGATCCACTGATATATCTATGTTGGACTCCTATTTTCTTGAAATCTTTGGAGTAAAATAACCTATTCAAAAGTAATTCTGTTTTCTGGAAGTTAAATGTGAGATTCAAAGATTAAAACCTCTAATTACATACAATGCAGAATATAGATGATGTATTATAGAAGTTCACACTTGAAACCTATATAATTTTATTAACCAATGTCACCCTAATAAATTTGATAAAGATTTAAAAATAAATAAATAAATCCTCTAATTAGATGATAGGCAGCAACTAAAGTACTATTCAGTCTACCAAGCCCTCATTTATATATCAAATAATCTTACCTTTAAGTAAAAGTATGGTTTATTCTTTTAAAAGAGAGATTCTTATATATAATTTTCTTAAACTATAAGAAAATTTTATGAATATAAATATATGGATTTATTTCAAAATAATTACATATTGTAGTACAACATGGACATAATATAAATATAAAAATTATTTTCAGAATAAACATGTAAGTAACTTAGAATTAATAAAAATTGACTAAATATAGAATTTATTGATTTTTATAAATAATAATATCCAAAATTCTGTTATAAATAGAAATGGAAGTAGTGGTTCAAATAACTATTTTATTACACTCTTTGTGTAAGCTTATGTGGGTAAGCCTTTTAAATTTGAAACTTTGAATTTGACTGCTTCAGTTTTCCTGATGAAGTAGGACAAATTACGTAGATTTCTTTACATTCTTAGAAAATAGATATTCAGTAATAAATGTGGACACACTGATTGTCACTGTGTCAAATCTTTTCTTCCAGCAGGTTTTCTGACCCTTGATCTACTCACTACCTGGTCCTTTTACCTCTCCTACACTCTCAAGCCTCAGATAATCTTTAGAATGCTCTTTAGTGTGTTCATTAACCTAAGATTTCCATATTCATTACCTGGAATATAATAAAAATGAAATAAAGCAATTATCAGAAATGGTAAAAGACTTGACTTGAACCCACACAGTGGCTAACACCATAGAACAAAAGAAGATATTCAAGATGGTTAGTGGGCTTACCCAAAAAGAGAACAAAAGTGCCTATTTCCTTTTCCCCATCTCACGGTATCATCATTCCTCGCGGCTCTATTCTCAGTAACAAATTCCCACTATAACACACTCAAATATATTTCTCTGTTTCTGAAGGGTCATCTCTCTCTTACCTTTCCTAATGAAAGCCCATAGAAATAGGAGGATCTGCTCACTCAAGTTTTTATTCCAGTCTCGTGCTGATCATGTTAATGATTTTCATTTCATTCAACTGCATCAGTGCCCATTCTGTGTATTTTTAACATATCTAAATAGAACCAACACTTTTTAAAACTGAGAAGTTCTTAGTCCTTTGTAAACACACCTTTAACATTTAAGAAATAGAAAATATCCTAAGAAATTTAATGTTCTTTAAAAAATTTCTACATGAATACCCTGACAGTAATATATTTAGTTTCTTTTTACATTAGGAGAAGAGATAAAATACAAAGATTTTATGTCAATATCTAAAATTAGAGATGTTAAAAAATCTTGTTTATTTTGTGGGGTTTTTTGGTTTTTTGTTTTTTTTTTCTTTTGGGCTTTGTCTAAACTGAAATCTATATAGTGTATATAAAGTTTATATTTTATATTTGGCCTTGATTGTTTTCAAAGGTTAATGTATGATGTGATTAAATAAGGGAAAATTTTTAGCTTGGCTAATTTTAAAAAATGCAATATTTTTGAAAATGTACCTTTTACCTCTACTACATTAGAAAGAACTAAAAATAATCATATCCTTGAATAGCATCATTCCAGCAAAACAAGAAAACTTATATTAGGTCCATAGAACTGCAAATGGACATCAAACATTTGAAAAATATTTACATAATACATTTCAGTACTTACAAATTGTTAATAACCTTCAAACAAGAAATGTATTAGGAAAAGGATAATGCACATACTATATAACAAAATATTGGAAACAGGTTGAAAATCCAAGAGCAGAAAAGTTGTTAATTCTTGGTGAATTTTTAGAACGAATCATCAGTCATTAATATAATAACTATAAACATATTATATATGAGTGGGATTTTTTAACTTTCTGTGTGGATATGGGGATTAGGAGCTGGAACAAAGCAATAACATATCCCCACATTCTAATGTGAGCTTCAAGTTGATTGAGCAGACACTCTTCCAGAGCTTTCTGACATGTTCAATTATAGCATACATGTTCAATGTAAGCTATAATTGAACATGTTTATTTTGAATGTTATATCTGCCTTCCTATTGCTACAGATAGGCCTGAAATTTTGCCCTGTTGTTTCTGTTGAATCAATGGTTTAATTCAGTGGACTAAACACTAAAAAATAACGTTATATTTCTCATACTGGGTGTTAGTTCCAAGAAGTAGTTCTCCTCATAATGAAAGCTAGAGTAATTGGTGAATAGTAAATTATATGTTATGTAGCAATATAATAACTCTAAATGGTAATAGTTATGAACACCATTTTTATTAGCACCTGGCTTTTCTAGCCAAGTTGATACATTTCATTGCACTGAGGACAATTAGGTTTGTTTTGGAGGAAACAGAGACAATAAAGCTGGTGTTTCTTTTTTATTTCATATGTTTTCTGATTTGAATCTTTAAAATAAGAAAGGGAACCCTAAGTAGTGGATTATAATAAGATATTGCATAACTACAGACATCAAATAATAGTTTGTGCTACAACCACTGTAGATACAGAGGGGAAAAAGGTAGAAATAATACTTGAACTTTCAGAAGGTGGAGAGCAGTGAGTATGGTGTTTATTGTTTCTTTGTTTGTGATACCAGCAAGTTAATGGTCATAAGAAAGGAAACCTTCAATATTTGTTCTTGAGTAGAATTTGAAAATGATAACTCTTTACTGTGAATAAAGGAATTTAGAGTAAGAAATTTCACAAACTTCTTATTATGTTATCCAATGATGACTAATCACACCGAAGCAAATTATTTGGTAATGAGGGAATGAGGCTACATTAATGTGGTTGAAACTATGCCCTATCAGATGAATACCTTAACTCAATAATAAGTTAGAGCATCTGGAGAATTGTACCAGAAATCATTCAGTCCATATGTCTGTTCCTAGAAATCTAAATAAGAAGAGTGCTATTTTTACTCATAACTTAATTTAAATAACTGTGCTGTGTTGAAGTATTAATGCATAAATCCAGAAATTAATATGCAACAAACAGAAAATAATGAAGCCAAATCCAAGGTCTAACTAAACAATTATTTATTGCTGCCACCTAGGGAGCTGGCCAAGTAATAAACCAAAAAAGGGGAAGGAGAAAGACAAAGTTCACACTCTCCTAATGGAACAGCACAAGACTCCTCTGGAATTATTCTTGTGGGGAGAGACTTGTCTGAAAAATGGGATTCAAAATCTAGGAAGTCACCTAAAAACTGAATGACAGGTGGATAAGAACAGTTAGTTAATCAGGTTATTCAAGAACCACTCTTGCCATATTAGAGTAAATATGTAGATTTTTACCCTCAACAGCTCATAAAAATAATTATTTAAATCACTTCACCCTTACTTTTGTCATTTGAGATATCTGTTGAAAACTTTCTTCAAATATTGGCCCTAACCACTGTTCAAACATGATTAAAGAAGACAAATTAGGTGATGGAAACAAACTTTATTTTGCCTAGTTTCCAAATAGCCTCCCCAACATTTTTTTCCTTCTGATGAGAATTACCAAGAGAAACCAGGTAGAACATTTACATCTCAAAGGCACAGGGAAAGAACTCAAATTCTTCCAAGAAGGATGTTGTTTTTTCAAATCTAGAATTTTATAATACCTACAAGCCTTTTGAGATGAATAAGGGTGGTTTTAGGATTAGTAAAAAGGATAGGTAGCGAGGCTCTTTCAACAGCTGAGCTTTATAGGCAGCCAACAGGTGGCAATAGACCTAAGGAGTCCTGGGCCTTTTGCTAAGCTGCCTCAGGCCCAATACTGGTGGCAGCCGGCCTTGGTTCACAGAGAGACCACCCCACACATCTCCAAGTCAAGTACAGACAGCAGCCAATATAGTTTTGTGGCTCCTACTAGGTAGCTGTGGACCAGTCACATGCAAGACTAAAATTGGCCTGCATGAGAGCTCCTCTCAAGTGACACCAGAAAGAACGTATCCAGAGGTTCAAACCACACCAAAACACTACCACAAGAGTACGCTGGTCAAATTCCCTTCTGAGGGGTCAGCACCCACATAGCTGTTCATACACTGTGGTATAGCCAATCCTCAGCTATAGTCAACCTAGGAGTCAATCCCAGCCACTGACATGCCAAAAGCAATCAAAGCTTAATTACAACAGAAGAACACATGCAACACACACAAGGGACACTCCTGGAACACACTCACAAAAGGTCAGGGAAATTATGCGATCAGACCACATACAAGATGCTTATTACATAAAACTACCCAACAAAGACTGAGACATGGAGATATACTTACTACATAGAAGCAGCCAGAATGAAATAACAAAGAAACATATCCCAAATAAAAGAACAGGAGAAACCTCCAGAAATAGAACTAAGTGAAATAGAGGCAATTAATCTGCAAGAGACAGATTAAAACACTGGGTATAATAATGCTTAATGAACTAAGTGAGAATGGCAACAAAGAGACAGCAAACATATAAAAGAGCATAGAAGCAATGAAGCAGTCAGAAATAAAGAATAAAATAATTGAAATGAAGACTACACTAGAAGAAATCAACAGCAAATTAGATAAAGCAAAAGATATAATCAGTGATTTAGAAGACAGGTATCAAAGAACACACAATCAGAACAATAAAAACATAATTTTAAAAAAGGAAGATAATTTAAGAGACCTCAGGGACAACAACAAGCATAAAACATTTGTATCATAGAGGTACCTGAAGAAGAAAGGGAACAAGGGATCGAGAACCTATTTGAAGAAATAATAACTGAAACCTTTTGTAACCTAGTGAATAAAATAGACATATAAGCCCAGGAAGTGCAGAGTCTCAGTGAAGATGAACCCAAATAGGCTCACCAAAACATATCATAATTAAAATGGCAAAGGTTAAGACAAAGAGAGACTCCAAAAGCAGTAGGAGAAAAACAACTGTTACTTGCAAGGGAACTCTCATAAAACAGAAAAATCGCAGACCAGAAAAATAGTGGTGGGAAATATGAAAAGTAATGAAAAATAATGGCCTACAACCAAAGAATACTTTACCCAGCAAGGCTATCATTTAAAATTAAAAGAGATAAAGAGCTTCCCAGACAAGAAAAAGTTAAAGGAATTCATTACCACCAAACCAATGTTACAAGAAATGTTAAAAGGACTTCTTTAAGCTTAAGAAAGAAGACAGCAAACAACAAGAATCAGAAATATGAATAATAACTATATACCTATCAAAAATCACATTAAATGTAAATTGATAAAATGCTTTAATCAAAAAACACAGGCGCTGAAAGTAAAGGGATAGATTAAAATATTTCACACAAATGAAACAAACAAGCAAACAAACAAAGTTGGGGTAGTAATACTTATATTGGACAAAATAAACTTTAAAATGAAGACAGCAAAGGAAACAAAGAAAGATGTTGCATAATAATAAAAGGATCAATCCAACAAGAAGACAACACCCTAGTAAGCATTTATGCACCCAACATGGAAGCACTTAAATATATAAAGTGAATGTTGACCAACACAAAAGCAGAGATTGACATTAATACAATCCAAGGGGACTTTAACTTCTCACTGACACCAGTGGACAGATCTTTCAGACAGAAAATTAACACAGAAACAGCAGCCTTAAATGACACACTAAACCAAATGGATTTATTGCTATTTTTAGAACATTTTATTCTAATGTACAGAATATACATTCTTTTCAAGTGCACATGGAACATTTTCCAAAATAAACCATATGTTAGGGCACAAAACAAGTCTCAATTAAATTCAAAAACATGAAAGTCATATCAAGCATCTTCTCTGACCACAATGGTAGAAAACCAGAAATGAATTACAAGAGAAAAACTGAAAAACACACATGAACATGGAGGCTAAAAAACATGCTGTTAAATAATGAATGGGTCAGCAATGAGATCAAGAAAAAAATCAAAGTTACCTGGAGACAAACAAAATTGAAAACACAACAAACCCAAAATTTATAGGACACAGTGAAAGCCATCCTAAGAGGAGAATTCATAGTAATGCAGCCTCCTAAAGAAACAAACAATCATCAAAAAAACAGTCCAACTATACATGTAAGGAAACTTGAAAAAGAACAGCAAATGAAGCCGAAATTGCATACAATGAAGAAAATAATAATAATCAGATCAGAAGTGAACAAAATAGAGAGTAAAAAAAACAATACCAAAGATTAATAAAACCAAGAGCTGGTTTTTTGAAAAGATAAACAGAATTGACAAATCTTTATTCAGAACCCATCAAGAAAAAAAAAAGAGAGAGTGCCCAAATTAAGTAAAATCAGAAATGAAAAAGAAGTGACAACAGACACCACAGAAATGCAAAAAATTATAATAAAATCTTATGAGAAACTATATGCCAATAAATTAGATATCTGGAAAAAAAATGGATAAATTCCTAGAAGCCTACAGTATTCTAAAGTTGAATCAAGAAGACCCAGAAAATCTGAACAGATATATCACTACCCATAAAATCAAATCAATAATCAACAAGCTCCTAACAAACAAAAGTTAGGACTACATGGCTTCACACGTGAATTTTGACAAATGTTCAAAAGAAGAATTAGCACCTATTTCCTCAAGCTATTCCAAAAACGCTAAGAGGCAAAAAGGCTCCAAAACTTACTTTTCAAGGCCACCATTACCCTGATTCCAAAACCAGACAAAGACATTACAACAACGAAACAAAACAAAAAACAAAAAACTATAGGCCGATATCCTTAATGAACATATATGCAAAAATTCTCAACAAAATATTAGCAAACTTAATTCAGCGGTACCTTACATAGATCATACGTCAAGATCAACTGTGATTAATATGCAAGTTTGGTTTAAGATCCACAAATCAATTAACATGATACCTCACATGGAGAAATTGAAAAATAAAAACCAGATGATCACATCAATAGATTCAGAAAAAGTGATTGACAAAATTCAGCATCAATTTATGATAAAAACTCTCAGTAAAGTGAGAATGGAGGGAACATATCTCAATATAATAAAGGCCATATATGGCAAATCCACTGGTAATATCATACTCAATGGGGAAAAGCTAAAAGCATTCTCTTTAAGATCAGGAACAAGACAAGGATGCCCACTATCATTACTTACATTCAACATGGTACTAGAAGTCATAGCACAACAATCAGACAAGAAAAAAATAAATAAAAGGCATTCAAATGGGAAAGGAAGAAGTAAAATTGTCATGATTTGCAGATGACATGATACTATACATAGAGAGAGAACTGAAAATATTTTACAAAAATATCTATGGAAACAGATAAATAAATTTAACAAAGTAGCAGGATACAAAATGAATATTCAGAAATCACTTGTATTTTTATACACCAATTACAAACTAACAGAAATAGAAATTAAGAAAACAATCCCACTTACAATTGCATAAAAAAATACCTGGGAATAAATTTAACCAAGGAAGTAAAAGACTTTCACTAATAAAATTATAAGACATTAAAGAGAGAAATTTTAAAAGATACAAATAAATGGAAATGCATACCATGCTCAAGAAGAGAAAGAACTAATATAGTTAAAATGTCCATACTACTCAAAGCAACCTATAAATTCAATGCAATTCCTATCAAACTACCAATACCGTTTTCACAGACCTAGAATAAATAATTCTAAAATTTATATGGAACCATAAAAGACCTAAATTACCCATGGCAATTCTGAGGGAAAAAAAGACAAACCTGGAGATATCATGCTACCAGATATCAAATTATACTACAAGACCATAATAATCAAAACAGCATGATATTATCATTAAATCAGACACATAGATTCAGGGAACAGAATAGGGAACCCAGAAATAAATCCATGTCTTTATAGTCAGTTAATGTAAGACAAAGAAGTATTGGTGTAAAGATAGTCTATTAGATAAATGGTGCTGGCAAACTGGACAGATACATGCAAAAAACGAACATGAACCACCAGCTTACCCAAAAAATCTAAAAATAGATTAGAGACTTAAATGAAAGATCTGAAACCATAAAACTCCTAGAAAAAGTACAGAAAATAAACTCTCAGATAGTAATTTTAGTAATATTTTTACTAATATACCTCCACTGGCAAGGGAATCAGAAGCAAAAATAAACAGATGAGACTACATCAAACTATAATAGAAAATTTTTTCACAGCAAAGGAAGCCATTGAAAACAAAAAACAAGAAGACATCTTAGTAAATGGGAAATGAAATTTGCCAATGATACATCTTTTAAGATGTTTATATCCACAGTTTATAAAAAAAAAAACTCATACAATTCAACACCAAAAAAAAAAAAAACAACAATGAATTTAATTTAAAAATGTGCAGAGGGGGATTCCATGGTGGTGGTAGTGGCTAGGCTCAGTGCTCTCAATGCTGCAGCCTGGGGTTCGATTCCCAGCCAGGGAACCACTCCCCCCAAAAGTAATGTGCAAAGGACCTAAATAGACATTTCTCCAAAGAAGACATAGAGATGGCCAATAGATATATAAAAAGATGTTCAACATCACTAATCATCAGAGACACACAAATAAAAATCACAATGAGATATCACCTCACTCCTGTCATAATGCCTATCATCAATAAATTGACAAACAGTAAGTGTTGGCCAAGACATGGAGAAAAGAGAAACTTTGTGCACTGTTGGTGGAATTGCAAATTGGTGCATCATGGAGGTCTCTCAACAAATTAAAAATAGAAGACCTTGTGACCCAGGGATTCCAATCTTGGTTATTTATCCAAAAAAATCCAAAACACTAATTTGAAAGAAATATATGCACCCTTATGTTTACTGTAGTGCTATTCACAATATCCAAGATATGGAAACAACTGAAATGTCCATTGATAGATGACTGGATAAAGAAAGTGTGGTACATTTATGCAATGGAGTATTACTCCACATAAAAAAATAAAATAAAATCTTATAATTTGCAAGAACATGGATGGATCTGTAGGTTATTATGTGAGTCATACTAAGAAAGAGAAATACTATGTGATCTCACTTATATGTGGAAACTAAAGAACAGAATAAACAAATAAAATAGAAATAGACTCATAGATACATAGAACAAACTGATGGTTGATAGATGGTGGGGGAATTGGGGGAATGGGTGGGAAAGGTGAAGGGATTAGGAGGTACATATTTGTTGGTAGTCACAAAATAGTCATAGGGATGTAAAATGCAGTATGGAAAATATGGTCAATAACGTAAAAAGTATGCATGGTATGCAGGGCACTAGACTTATGAGAGGAGGAGCATTTCATAAATTATATAAATGCCTATCCATGACATTTTATACCTGAGAATAAAAAAATGATATTTCATGCCAACTGTAATTATATATGATGTAAGGACAGCATAGAAAATATAGTCAATGGTATTGTAATAGCTATGTAAAGTGTCAGATGAGTAGTAAACTTGTTGGGGTTATCACTTGACCCTAATAATGAAAAAAGATAAAAAAGAAAATGTTTGTTTCCAATTTTAAAAAAATAGGTGATTTTTCTCTGTCTTTGTAAAAACTAACTTTGTAAGACTAGTTGGACAAATTGTCCTCAATTTGTAGGACAGTTTTTTGGTATTTTTTTAATTCCTTAAAGACTTGGTTTATAGCCTGGATGAGATCAAGGTGCTGCCAATTCATCCAATGACACTATCTTCAATTTTCATTTTTATATCAGAGAGAAGATCTTCAACTATGATGGAACTCAAAAGGTTCCTGTGTTCCAGATTTAGAACTGTGTGTCTAAAAGGGTATTCATTTCTATGAAGTTCCCTCAGGGTACATAGTTTCATTTAGTTTAAGGGAGAAGGCCTAAAAATAAATATTCTTAACAAGCTCTGAATATCAGATTCCAATTTGGGCAACTTCTAATGGTAAAGCTTTTTTTGAAATAAATACTTCCAAATTTCTTGTCAGAATTCAGGAGGGACAAACAGTAAACCTTTCTGACAGTTTTGAACAACCACCTGAACACAAGAGGCACTCTTAAAGAGGGTGCAGAAAACACTACCCTCCCAAGACCCAAAGCCTCTCTCAAAGACAGCCAAAAGAAAGAAAGACCAGACAATTCTCCTGAGAGTGGGTCTCAGTCAATAATAGGACCTGAGCTGCAAATGCAATGCAATGTTCATTTCTGTTTGGCCATATTTTTGATAACTATTGGATCTGGATTTCCCCCCTGCCCCCCTGCCGGGTGCTTTATGATGTGGACTTGTCTTGAGGCTTTGTGAGTCTCCTCATGACTACCACTGGTTTAGGACATTAAAATTCCTTTTCTTTTTTAAATCTCTAATACTGCCACCCATTGAACATCTCTAATATAAATATCCAGGAAACTTTCTGTGACCCCAGAACATTTCTGAAAACTTTAACAAACCTCAGAACATTTCTGGAAATTTTACTAAACCCTGGAACTTTTCTGGGACCTCAGAAAACTCTGAAAACTATCTATCTATCTACCATCTATCTATCATTCTATTATTTGAAAACACATTCATGGGAGCAGAACACAAATCTTAGAGTGACTTACCCAGAGCCCTTGGTAAGAATGAGAGGAAGAGTAAAATCAAAGGGCTCATTGGGTGTCTCACCTATGCATCTTGTTTAGTAGCCCATTAACAGTGGGCTTGGGATTCCATTCCTTGTCACCAAAAATTGTTTAAATTAAAAAAAAAAAAACACTTTAGATGATACAATCAAACTTTATTCAACACTACATGAAGCAGTTTCCTTTCAGAGAATTACAAAATGGGGCTAAAGACAAAAGACTTTTATATGACAAAGAATAAACAACAATTAAGCATCTAATAGAAAATATCTGATTTGTTGAAGACACATAATCAATTCTTTTTTCAATCTTATTTGGGATGAGAAGTCCCAGTGTTTGTTGGCTTGGTGTTTGGGGATTGGCTGACCAAATTGCCTGATTTTCTCTTCAAGGGGAGCATTTATAGGAACATGAAAGTTATGAAACTTTCAGCTTGCCAGTGTGGTAGAAGCAACTCCATCTTAGTCTTAGAAATTTATTTCAACACCACTTATTATATTGGTCAATATTGCAAAAACCAAGTATGCTGGTGATTCCTGGTTGTTTCCCATACTTACAAATGTGTTTCTAATAACAACAACAACAAAAATATGTGTATCTCTTACAATAGAAAAAAAGTCCATCCAAAATAAAAAATGTCTGCATATATTAAATAAATGAAAATTTACCCAGCAGCTCTAAAATCTTGGTCACATATAGGAGAGAGTTTTAGATTGTTTCATAGGTTTTCAAAAGCTGGAGGACTTTTCAATTCTCCTAAATTATTTTCACAAATAAGATTTTGGAAACTGTTGAATAACATTATGTTTAGTATTGCACACTTTAAATATTAGTGATATGAATATTCTATATTGCCAGATAAGACTATTACACTGAGTCTTGGTAACTTGGATAGCAGTATTTCATGAAAGTTTCAAAGCCCAATATGGATGTTTGCCTAAATAGAACATAAAATCACCACATCTCTAACTTCTAAATGCTAATAATTGCCAAATAAGGTACACTATTGCACTCTTCATTTGTATAGCCAACAGATTAGTTGACTTTTCTTCTTTGAAGTCTCACATCAAAATGTTGACATCAAACTCAACATGTTTGCAAGCTAGCTCAGCTTTGCTCTTCAGCTATCTTTTCAAATTTCTACTTTCTACTCTGTCCCTGTAAATCGTAGCCCTATTCACTCTGTTGATTAATTAGGAACCTAAGGAGTATTCAGGCTTTTGCTCTCTGTCTACTTCCCACATTAATCAGATATTTTTACATCCTCAATATATCTCAAAATTATCTAGTTCTCTAAATTTTATTGCCAGCACTCTGGTTACAGTCATTGCTATTTTTCACTCTAGTAATGGCTTTATAATTTATCAACCACATCTACTCTTGGCCCTGATCTAATTACTCTCCAACGTACATTAAAAGTAGTTTTCCCCAAAATATTATTCACCATACCATGTATATGCCAGCTTATGATTTATATCATTCTTCTTTTTTGTTGGTTACTCATCATTTAGCTCTCAACTGAAGCATCACCTCTCTTGAGAAGCCTTCTTGATCTCTCTCACTGGGTCATATTTCTCCCTTAGCTCTTGTTGTATCAGTCATCAATTGCTCAGAGAAATTCTAGCATTGCCATTTATATTGACTGTGATTGATTAATTCATGTTTATCTTTCCCATTAGATCAAGTTCACACTAGCAGGACCATGCCAATTTTACACAATTTACCTCAGTTCTAACACCATCTAGTTCTCAATAGATGTTCGAAAAATGTGTTAAATAAACAAGTATATGCTAAGTACTCACATATGTAGTCAATAGGTTCTTGGAAACGGTGACTTTAAGTGAAATGACATTTAAGGAAACCAAATTCACCTAGACCAATTTATATAAGTAAGACTTAAATTTTAATTTTCTAGGGCATGTTTCTGGTAAAAAAAATATCACCAAACTTCTAAATAAAGATCTGAATGCCACTAATATTAAACATTAAAATAAATATGAACTATACTTACATATAAGAAAGATTAATAAGAACAAGTAAGGTAATTCTTTTCCAACCCAATTATTCAGGATTATGAGGGCCAAATGGAGCCTTTTCTATGCTGAGCTAGTCACACTGAGTTTCACTTACTGGAATGTGTTTCCCATCTCAGAGTATTCCAAAAACTGTTACTTCTACCTGGAATGCTCTTCCTATAGTTCCTGATATAGGTGGCTTCTCATTCTTCAATGGTGGCTGAAATATAACTTTCTCAGAGCTTCATCATTTGACCTCCTTTATAAGTTGGTTACACTTCCTTGTTATTCTAAGCTATCAATTTTTATTTTCTTTAGGTAGACTATTATAATTATAATTCATATTTATGTGTTACTCATATCTTATTGCCTCCTCTGTCCTGTCTAAGCTGTCAATGAAGATTAAAATAGTTTTATACACCAACATGTACTCAGAATCTAGCACAGTCCTGGGCACATAAAAATTTAATAAATATTCTAATAAATAACAAATTGTAATGTGATAAGACCATTATAGTAAGGCTCAAGATTTCCCTCATTGAATAAGATAGGATCTATATTATCGTATATTTGAATGGGTAGATTTAGGCAGCAGGTCAGAGTTGGAATGCTTTAAGGCCAAATAATTTTAAAACAGGTCTCAACAAACACTTTAGCCATGTTAAAAAAAAAAAGTACACACATAAAACATTCAAATTAAGCAAGGTAATTATTTCTGGTGAAATTTTCAATGTAAGTTGACTGCAGGGAGTGGAATGCAAGTTTAGTTAACTGAATATGGTATGTTGCTGTATAGAGTTTTTATAAACCAGTTCTATATTTTGAGAAATGACATGTGTCTAGAATAGTGTATCTGAGGGTTTTCTTTCTGACAAGATATGGATGACATTATCTGCTATTCCTTAAATCCATTGTGATCAGTAGAATATCACTTTTCAGAGCATGGACTGTGGGTTTAGACATACTTTTGTTCTAATCCTTTTCTATACTAATAAATAGCTATATAAATTTGAATAATTTGTTTAACATTTCAGTTTAAAATGAGGGAAAATATCTACCTCTTCTGAAAATCAGGTAACAGTACTTATAGGATTTTTATCATCACTTCAAATTTATAGCTATAAACTAGTGTCACCTGCATATAGAACACATCTTTTGCTACTGCATAAGATACAGGCAGAGAAGGACTCGACAGTGGATAATCTGGGCACATTCCTATAATACCAATCTACAAGTAAAACTATTTCTTTAGATAATAAATATTACTTAAAATGTAGAAAATTGAATTTATCAGAACACATGTCAGGTTGACTTTCTATGTGCAAGACAAGGTTACTTGCTTTATTCATACACCCTTTTGCTGAAAATTCTTTGCACGGTAAAAACAAATGGGATACACACTTGGCTTAACCATCTGAGGCATTCTGAACAGCCTTACAAATAATGTGTCCAGCAACGTACAAAGTTTTATTAGGGTTAAGTGGGATGTGCAAGTTTAGGGCAAATAAGAATTCCTAGGGACAACATAGTAAGAAAGTATTGACTTTGGTGATTCTATTCTGATTTTCCCTTCTCTATTACTTGGTCTCTCTCCAAGGAAATATTAAATATATATTTCAATAATTATGCTTAATGGGGTATTATTTTTTCTAATACACTTTAATTACATGGTACACTTTTAAAACATTTATTGGGGTGACATTGATTAGTAAAAATTACTTAGGTTCCAGATGTACAATTCTACATTATATATTCTATGTGTTGTATGATGTGTTCAACACTCAGAATCAGTTCTTTTTCCATTACCATATATTTGTATCTCTGTCCCTTCTTCCACCTCTTCTCCTTCCTTACCCTCAGGTATCTACTAAATTATTGACTATGTTTATGCATTTTGTTTCATTGTCGCTTTCAATTTTATGTTAACAATCAAACTGAATTTCCTCATCCCCTTCTGTTATTTTACCCACTCTTCCATCCCTCCTCCCGTCTGAAAGAAGTCCCTTTAACATTCTTTTTATTACTGGTTTAGTGGTGATGAATTCCTTTATGTTTATTTTATCTGAGAAGCTCTTTATCTTCAATTTTGAATGCTAGTCTTGCTGGATATATTATTCTTGGTTGTAAATACTTGGTTTTCATCACATTGAATATTTTCTGCCAATCTCTTTTGCTTGTATAGTTTCTAGTGAGAAATATTTTGAGTCAAATGGGGGTCCCTTTGTAAATTACTATGTGCATTTCTCTTGCTCTTTTTAGAATTTCCTCTTTTTCTTTAACTTTTGTTATTTTAATTATGATGTGTCTTGGTGTGTTCCTATTTGGTATCATCTTATTTGGGATGCTTTGTGCTTCCTGGACTTGTATGTCTATTTCCTTCACCAATTAGGAAAAATTTCAGTCATTATTTTTTCAAATAATTTCTTGATCCCTTGCTTTTCCTCTGTCCCTTCTGGTAAACCTATGATTCAAATATTCTTATGTTTAATATTGTCCCAGAGGAATCTCATACCATTCTCATTTGTTTTGGATCCCAGTTTCTATATGTTCTGGGTGGGTGTTTTCTGGTGGCTTTTCCTTCAAGTTACGGCTTTGCGCTTCTATTTTATTTAGTTTAGTGACTTTTATTCTGTTCTTCATTTCAGTTAATGCAGTCATTATCTCTGTCTGGTCCTTTAAAATGGTTGATAAGCCTTACTTAATACTAGCTATCTCTCTGTTGAAATTATCGTTCAGTTCCTTAAGCATTTTTATAATCATCGCTTTGAGTTTCTGATGAGTCATCTGTCCCCATTTCTATTACTTTTTTTGTCTGTTGTTTGGATTCATTTTGAACTCCCTTTCTCTGGTTTCTCATTTTAGCAACTCTCTGGACCCTCCCTGCTGCAGTTTCTTGGATGTTCACTGCTGATGTTTTGTGGGAGAGGTCTGTGGGGGAGGGGTGTTTATTGCTTTGTTTTCTTTCTGTGGCTCCTGAGGTCCTGTAAGGAGTTTGAGCTTGATTGTGCCTTTCTGTCGTTGGTTTGCTCCAAGGACTCTGCCCTGAGCCTGGGAGCCAGTCTTGTATGCCGGTCTGTCTGACTGTGTTGCTTGTGAGCCAAGGAATGCGCACACAGCCCACTTTCTTTTTCTCCTTCCCAGTGGAGCATTCATGTTGCAGCTCCTCATTACACAGTTGTTCCCCCTCCTCTGGGAACCAGAGAGATGTTTGGCCTGCACTTTTGTGGACAGGTCTGTACCAGCTAAAGGCCAAAGTGAAGTGGCTGCAGTATCTCATGCTGCTGCCTCTGGGCCTCCTTTCTTCTGTCCCATGGACCAACTGAGGTCCGGAGCACTGCCTTCTTTCTCCTACCTTCCCCAACGGTAGAGTTCCAAGGAGGGACTCTTAAGCAGCTGTCTCTCTGCAATTCCCCTTTTATTTCTCCTTTGTTTAACCCTCTGCCTGCCTATAGGTACCTTAATGGAATGAGTGTGTTTCTTAATCATGTTAGTGCATTGTGTAGAGAGCCCTTGGTTGAGGTATAGGTATGTTATTAGTTCTAATCTCCAGAGGAGTTTTTCATATATCCATCTCATGCCACCATTTTGTTGCACTACTTGATACACTTTTAAAAGAAAGCATGTTATTAACTCACGCGATTCCTGCTTGAAAGATATAAAAAAACAAACATTTAAAAGAAATGTAAAAGATTACATCATTTTTATAACCAACTGAAAATTATTGGATAATTTATCAAACAAACATACCAACCCTAACTTTTAAAGCAATAATAAAATGCAGGTAAATCATAAACACCAATATAGGGTTTTAAAATTGAGTTTAACTTAATTTGCAACTGACTCCTATCCATTGAGAATTCAACTAAAGTCAAAAACATCCTTATCTTGGAGTTATCTTTCTAGGTTTGAAGAATTAAGCAATTATCAAAGTACAGGCTTATATGCACTTCACACAAAATATTGACCAGCAAATTTCTAATTAGCGATGTAGCTAAAAAGAAATTCATAACTTTAGAAGAGACATAGATTAATAATACAGATTTATGATTTGGGTAAAGCAAAATATTTTATATTCCTTTTATTCCAAAATAATTTATTAATATGCATTCTTTTAAGAAAATCTAAAAAGTATTTTATCTATGGAACAGTCAGTCTTTTAAAATGATTGCAGGATATGTTTGTCTTATCAAAATTTAAAAAGTATTAAATAATTTGGTTTTTATTTCAAAGTGAAGCATTTATCTATGATTAATGCCATTCATTTAATTTAAATACTACTAGTTTTAAAACTATATTATTTTAATGCAAAAATGGGGAAGTAGATTGATATAAATGTATATAATGCCATATTAGCAGAAAAAAGATGTTTCTAATTTAAAATGTATAATATCCCATAAACATATAAAAATACATTTTATTTCTTAAAACACAAAGTTAATTGGTAAATTAAATAATAATATTATGATAATGATGCTATTGATATTCGTAGAATTTCTTTGTTATTCACTTCTTCAGTACCCCCCCTTTTGGGGATTCCTGGTCTCCCCACTCTGCTCCCTCTGTCTAAGAAGACCTTCTTACCCAGTTTCCTTCTAGTCTCCCTTCAACTGGGACAGCTAGGCTCTTCAAGGAAGCCCTGGGCTACTCCATGCACATCGGGCTGTGTTATTGATGTCTACTTACAGTATTCTCCTCTCATCTGCAGTTTCTATTACCTGTGCTCATCCACAGTCCAAAATATTAGAGAATTCCAAAAATAAACAATCCATAAGTTCTAATTTACACATCTTTCTAAATAGTGTGATGAAATCTAATGTGTTCAACTCCATCTTACCCTAGATGTGACTCCTCCCTTTTTCCTGTGTGTCCACATTTTGCTTACTGCTTTCCACTAGTCATGGAGTAGCCACCTTGATGATGGGGTCGAATGTCACAGTATTGCAGTGTTGGTGTTCAAGTGAACATTTTTTTACTTAATAATGGCCCCAAAACAAAAAAATAATGTTGCTGACCATTTGGATACGCCAAAAAGAAGAAGCAGCATGATTCTTTTAAGTGAAAAGGTGAAAGTTCTCAACTTAAGGCAATTTACCATCTTGCATCATCTCCAGAGGAAGGATGAATACAATATAATATTTAGAAAAAGAAACCACAGTCACATAACTTTTATCAGAGAACAGTGTTTTGTTTTTCTATATCATTGTTATTCCTAATCTCTTACTTTGCCTAATACATAAATTAGCCTGTATGATAGGTATATATGTATAATTAAAAACTTAGCATACAGAGGTTCAGTACTATCTGTGGTTTTAGACATCCACTGGAAGTCTGGAAACATATTCCTCATGGATAACAGGGTACTTAATATGGTCTTAAATGAGGGATTATTATTTCTGTTGGGTAAAGGTGGAGCAGGATGTTGTCAAACCCTCTCTGGGGTATACATGACCCCTGTCAACTGTTTCTTAGCTATGGGCCAGCCTGGTGCTGATATGCAAAAACGCAAAGTTTGGAAGTACATTAAAATAATAATAATAATAAATAATAATAATAATGATATAAACATCTATTAGTCACTGTAATAAGTATTTTTCACATGCTCTATGTGTAGGTGAATCTGCACAAAAATAGAGAAAGGTGGAAACTCATCATTCTCTCTGATAAATAAGGAAGCTGAAAGTTATCTAATGAATAACTTAACCATGAAAAACAGCAACTATGTGGTTGAAATAAATGATTAACCATTGTTTTGCCCAGAGCCTATCTCCAAATCAGTTTGCTGTACTATAATGAAAATGTACTATACTTGTAGTGACCATTCATTAAGATATTATAGCAATGAAAAATTCTTATACAGTATGTTCTTTTCTATAGACATAATGTGTAGTAAATAAATTTGTATATGGTTATGCATTGTATCAAAGAAATTTTCTATACTATGTGTATATATAAACCTTTTTACTTATATTTATATATTTAATCCTTCTTTTTTAGTAATTCCTCCATTTATTTCATAATTTCTGAGTATATTAAGTACATCCAAATTCCCAGCCACTTTGCTACCTCCAGTTCTCATGATTCAAAGTATAAAGAGCAAGAAAGTATTCTGTAAACTCAGAAAATACTTTTTTAAACATCTGACTGACTAAACTTATGAAACTTTTTTTAGCAAATACACTGAAACATTATTAAACTATTTTCAGTTGTTGTTACAAAGCTGTCCTAGCACATAACTTTTGAAAGAATAATATTCACCAAAGTTTTGCTATGCATACTATCAGGCCATTTGCTTATTTTGTGCTACTTCTTGTTTGTTTTAATTTACAAGTAACCATCTAAGCAAACTGGAGCAGGCTTATAAGATATGCATTATAAATTAAAGTCATCTATTTGAATCTCCAAATGTTTAGATGAAGAAATAAAATCATCTTCCTTTTTTAATCTTGATCCCTGCTTTGCAAATAAGGAATGTCTGTTTTAAAATGCATACGATTTTGACCTCAAAATTACAACCCTTTAACTTTAACAACTATTGATGTAACCTCATTATAAAACTCTTGAATAACCTCTTTACAGTGCTCAGAATTTCTGGACAGCATCCAGAAGACCAATTAAAAATATCATATGTTAGAGTGGGGAAATAAAGTTGTGTTATTAAAAACTTTGCCATAAGGAAGGGAGGTATTAGCTACAGAGAATAACCTTACATACCCTTAACCCAATCACCTCAGATAGCCTTTGTCTTAAATACATGATAAAGGCAATTCTCCATTTTCATTATAGTTCATTTGTATTGATTCATCACTGCATTACCTTTAAGGGTTTTAATACATCATATTGAATTCATAGAATTATAGAATTGTAAAGGCCAATCAGACTATCTTGCTCAACTCATCAGTGAAGAATTATTTGGTGTGACTTATTCTTTAGTGTTTAGTTAAATTTTATATGAGTTAAGCAATAATACTGTTGGGAAATTACATCAATAATAAGAAAGCTTGGGACATGCAATTTTCACCATTATCACTAAAAAATGAGTGTTTAACAATATTTTAGCCATTGGGATTTCAAAAATGAGAGTCACTTTTTTCTAGGATTTGAATTTTCCCACGAAACACACAACAATTCTATAGTGTATTTAATACTAAATATTTCTGAAAAGTAAGAAATTTTACCAAAGTCACCAGGGTTATATGCATTTTAAAATTCTAATTTCCTACCAGGAAAAAATATTTAATTTTTAAAATATAAAATATAGTATCAAGAAACAAATTGTATGGGAACATAAATTCTCTTTGTACTGCTATGGCTTTTCAAAAATATGACCTATGTAAGATCTTTCCATGACTGTTTCTTTACCCTCAGTTAACTAGCATATCCCTACCACTTCATCATTTCACTTATTCATTCTGAAAATTCTTTGTTTTTACCTTTGGATAGTAAAAAAAAGAAATGGCCACAGAATCTTCAAAATATATCAAAGCAATCACCATAGGTTAATTTTCTACAAATGACATATTCAAGAACATTTTCTTCAGTAAGACAAAAGTTGAATAAATGCCCTGATTTCTCATCAAACTCTAAGTCAGTCTACGTTGATGAATATTCTGTTACAAATATTGTCTCTGTTTCCTAGATTTAACATAGAATCTGAAATGAGGAAAATGAGAATTACTTTCATATCCAGCTGCAATCAGTCATCTTGCAATATACTCTGGTCCCTATGAATGACACAGCATAATAATTAAAGTCCAATTCTGGCAGAAATTGAATAGATTCAGAAACAATTTTGATAGAAATAGACTTTTTAACTTTTAATTTTCAATTGTTCCTAATGAATTCCTATAAGCATAATTTCACTCATTTAATTATTTATTCCTTCTTGTAGAAATGAAACCCATTAAGCTTGGGAAATTATTATTTTTTTCCATTTTTATTTCCCCTGCTCACACATTTTATTATATTTATATCATATACTAGACGTTTTGACAAAATCATGTATTTGAGGACTCTAAATGTCTCTCTACTACTCATATTGATCCACCTATTAGATATAAAGTAATATTGATGGAGCTTCAAAATTAATTTGAATGTGTTCATTTCAAAGTAAATTAATTTTCACAAATATATTTTATCTAGTACCATCATTCTCATGGTCACTCTGTCTTAAAATTAAAAATCAGCTCTGTCATTAATTCATTTCTCTCTTATAATGAAGTACCTCGACATTTTTATCTATTTTTGTCCAGTGATCCTTTCTCAAAATTATTCATTTGAGTAAAAATTTTTCCTTTTTATGTAATGTGATTTTTACATGTAAAATATTGTTTTAAAGCTGCCATAAAAAATTTAAGAAAAATTATTTCTTACTTTGGTTCAAAAATAGGTTCTTTTTCACACCTCAAATACCCTCCAAACAACTAAAGAATTAACTCAGCAGTGACTTCATCATAGTATCTGATCATTTACTCCTTTCAACTTTCTAAGTTTAACTATTCCAGAGACATTAATGTTTTGATGAATTTCAGATAAAAAAAGATTTTTGTAAAACATGAAACAATCAATGTGAGCAACAGTGGATGAGAAGATATAAAAGAAGGTTCTGAATTCATCCTTTAATTCACAAAATTATCAAGAAGGCCGCAAGAACAATGAGGAAGAGGAAAATGTTCTCCAAGAGAAAGTTCCTGAAAACCAGCTGCAGAAAAAGAAAAATGTTGTTTAATTCACATGTGTGCCTAAGGATATTACTCTTTGAATATTGCATTAAATGTTGACTGAGCAGTTAATATATGTGAAGGATTGTGCTAGGCATTGATAAAAAAACATTTTCTTTTTTAATATGGGGTAGATAACACTTATGCTTAGATAGCCAATACTTTTTATGTAATAAATATTTCCTTCAAATTGCTTACAATCGATTTAGAGGAGGAAACAATAACCACCAAGAACAAAACTTTAATCTGAGAGTTTACTAATAAGATGTCTCACAAGGTAGATTGTGATTCACTAGGAAGTGGTTTATATAGACACTATACCATTGAGTGGTAGAAAGAGCACTATACTAGCTATCTACTGAATTTCAAGTCCCTGGGTCTCTAATCTGAAAGGTCCTAATGACACAGGATACTGTGGTGGAAAATGAGATTAGCTATATAATAAATAATACTTTGTATTATTATAGCTTGGATACTTATATATTAAAGAAAATTTTGTAAAATGTATAGCTACGCAAAGGCCGTGAAACTTGATTTTTATCTCCATTTTCTTTTAATTTTAAAATATCGTTGTTGTTTGGAGCAGTGATCCCCACCAGAAATAGTTTTATCCCTCAGGGAACATATAGAAAAATCTGGAATTAGTTTTGGTCTTTACAATTTGGGGTGTGGAGAAGCTACCGATTATCTCCTGGGCCAAGAATTCTATGAAACATCTTAGAGTGCACAGAACCTCCTGTCCTCCAACATAGAATTCTCTAGCTCCAAATAGCAACACTGTCAAGGGTGAGAAACTCTGGCTGAGAGCATTTAGGAAGAGATTCATGAGTGAATCATTATATATACATACGCATATATCACTAATCTTAAAAAATGGATATGAATTGAATAGAGAGGAAGTATTCTTCCATGGGGAGAATGAACAAGTGATAGTGCGGTTTCTAAGCAGAAACTCCTTTCTCAAAAAGGGATTATGAAGGGAATAACAGGGCAATGAGATGAAGCAGGTTTGCGGGTACAAATGTAAGAGGCTCTTTAATACCAGGCTGTAATTTAATGAATGATTGTGTAATTGACATAGAGAAATTTAAGACTACTGAAATTTTGGGAAATCTCTACATGTAAAAGTAAGCAAATATTGAGGCAAAAACAAAACAAAACAAAGAAAAAAAACCAACTAGAAACAAGAAAACTAGATTCTTGTAACATTTTTGTTACAGAAGACCTGGAAATGAAACTGAATGGAAGGGGTAGTTGAAAAATATGAAGAAATTCCAAAAGATTATACAAAGTGTAGGCTGAGGGCTAGAGAAAAAGGTCATTACTGGTTTACCTAAGAAATGAATATTCACTGCTTTAGGCAATAGAACAGCATAAAATTTATTGATTGTCTGATAAATTCCATATATTAAGACTATTTTGCTGAGAAACTGAAACTCTACTTCTTGGAACTTTACATTTTAATAAGGTAAATAATGCATAATACCTAGATAGAATGTGCAAGTTACTATGAAAGCTCAGAAGAGTAAGCACACCCTACTCTTATTTATACTTAAAGAAGTTTTGTGTGAGAAAATACAGTTAAAACTGAGTCTTTAATTAGCAAGAAGTTACCACCTATTCGATCTCCAATAGTTAACCAGCACTAACTCTTTCAGCTGCAATCCTTCTCCAGAGATAAAGCAATTTGGGATGTTCTTCCCTTTTGCTAGGCCGCAGAATATTTGGGGTAGTTGCATTAATCTTTTTGCCTATTGGCTCCTCAAGCAGATACTATCACTGCCTTACCCCCAGAACCCAGAAAAAACTAGAAATTAAGTACTTCTGGCTCTCATATTCTTATAATGTTCTGAAAACATTATTTCACCCAGCCTTAAAAATCATGCAGCCCCAACCCCATCCTGCTGTTTTGAAACTTTTGTTCTCTCCACACCCTCCCTACACTTCTCAATCTATGGCTTGAAAGATTTCAACTTGGCAGTGAAAAATATGATGAAAAAGGTGAGGAGGAAGTACACATGTGCTTTCAAATCTTCTACTCTTCATCTTTCACAGGTTTTAAAAATAAAAGCCCAAAATAAAACGGAGCATCCTTTTTCAATCTACAACAAATTCGCGACAATTCATAGAACAAAAGGAGACAGTCCTTTTGGGGAAGTGCTGACAGGAATATTGTCTGCCAATATTTCACAAATCATCTCATACAGATAACTGTATCATCAATTTGAATAAGAACTGACATTACTGACTTGTTTTAGGAATGCTATCATACAGACCAGGGGAAAAGGCATTTAAGTGTTAAATGTTTTGCTATTTCTTAGCAGGTTCTGTCAAAAGACTCCTTTAATATGAGTTCGAATGTCTCTCTCAGTTTCTTTATATTACCAATTATCATTTCTGCCAATCTTCTTGCCATTCATCTAATTAGTCAAGTTAAGAACGTGTGTATCAGTCTTTCACAATTTACTTACTCCATTGTGTAATTTTTATGTCCTTCTGATACTTTCCTTACAACATATCTTTGTTTCATTATAGTCCTTCCAGTTTTTAAAATTCTTTCTCAGGACAGCATTTTATAAAATGGAATGAATGCATATGTCCTAAGTGCATCTCAATTTTTGGTGTCTCCCCCAATCCAACCTGTAAAGTAATTCCCAACCAACAGAGTAAATGTAACTTTAATGTTACTGTATCTAAAAGTCAAAATGTTTAAAACAGTTGCTATGACATCATGGTGTAAGTTTTGTTTTCATTCTCTTTTCCTCTTTTTGTTGTATCAGTGCCACTTGAAATCAACTTAATTATTTATATTTGATACAACATGTAAATAGTTAAATAGAACCAAAGTTAAATAGAAAACTTTATAATAACACTTGATAAATGTATTTCAAGTGTTTCATTGTTTAAGCTTTCTCATTTTCCCCATTCTTATTTTTCTTTCTTTTTTTTTTTTGGAATTATCCAATAATTTTTTAGATTCTAAAATATCAAGATAGCTCTAGGTTAAAAAATTATCAGTTTCTTTATTTAAAAACTTTGGACATTTATTATCATAAACCTACACAAACTATTTAATTATGTAAAATAGAGTTGCAAAAATTTATGCTTGCTAGAACAACTTAGATTAAAGGCATATCCTGAAAATTTTATATTATCAATCATATTCATTTGAATAGCTAATAAAAAGTTATCTTCCTTACCTACCCTATTTTAGCTCATTGTATTACTTTCATAGGTCTGCCACCACAAATTATCACAAATTTGATAGCTTAAAAAAAACAGAACTTCACTTTTATAGTTCTAGAGGCCAAAAAGTTTGAAATCAAGGTGTTGGCATAGCCACATTCCCTTCAAATGTTCTAGAAACAACACTTGCCTGTTCCACTTACTGCTAGCACCTGACATTCCTTGACTAATGGCAGCATGACTCCAATCTCAGCATCCATCTTCATGTCCATCTTCCCTGTCTATCACACCTCCCTCTTCTAAGTACCTCAGTCACTGGAATTAAGACTTGACCTAAATGCAGGAAGATCTCATCCTGAGGTCCTTAACTTAGTTGCACTTGTAAAGCTCCTTATTTTGAGTAAGTTTAGATGCACAGGTAGGGACTTAGGACTTAGACAAATATTTCTAAGATAAACAATTTTGCTTGCTACACCCAAGGAGGATTAAATTTGAACTATTAGCTTTACTTAACTACTTATCATCCCTAACCCTCAGGTGGTATTATCCACAAAGAATATCACTGACCAATTTTAACTATCTATTTAACTGTACACATGTTTTTTCTATTATATAATATCAATTATAGCATAGTCTGAGTTCATATGAGGTCTGACAATTAAGTTTGAGTATTTGCCATTGTGCACTTACATTGGCAGCACTGTACAAACAACTCAGTAAGGTTTAATAACCTTGGTATGTCTGTGGCTCACAGCTCTGTTCACATCAACGTATGGCAGTGTCTCGCCGAGTGGCATTTCTTATGGTTGTTGCGTGTTTTTGTGTGCCATTGCTAGAATGTCTGAGCTTAAATTAGAACAATGAACAAACATTAAATTTCTTGTTAAAACTGGCAAAAGTGGAAGTGAAATCAGGGACATGTTAATCTAAGTTTATGGGGATAATTACATGAAGAAAATGGCAGTGCACAAATGGATTAAACGTTTTTCTGAGGGGAGAGAAAACATCATTGATGAAGATAGGTCAGTAAAAGCAGAACTAGTAACCAGTAAAAGCAGAACTAATGATGACATTGCATAAATTCATCAAATTGTGCATCAAAATTATCAGCTGTCTGTGAGAAGTATAGCAGACCAAGTAAACAATGAAAGAGAAACAGAAAAAATCTCAACTGAAAATCTTGGCATGAGAACGTTGTATGCAACAATGATCCCTAAGGAGTTCACTAATGTACAAAAGCAAAGGAAAGTCAAAGTTTGCCAAGACCTTTTGTAGAGGCAAGACAATGTTTTGGGCTGTGTTATCACTGGTGATGAAGCATGGGTATACCAATAGGACCCTGAAATACAGCATCAAATTGCACAGTGAAAGTCAGCCAATTTTCCAAAACCAAGAAAGTTCTGTCAGTTTAAATCATAAGTCAAAATGTTGCCAAACTTTTTTGATATCAGAGGGATTGCTCACTTTGAATTTGTACCAACTGGACAAACCATTTTTGCTGTTTGGAAGTGCTGAAAAGGCTGTGTGAAAGTGAGACAAAAACTACCTGAACTTGTTGCCAACAAATCATGGCTCTTACATAATGACAATGCACCAACTCACATGGCACTGTCTTTGAGGGAGTTCACCCAGTATACAAGTAACTGTATCTGCACACCCTCCCTACTCAACTGATCTAGCCACCAATGACTTTTTTCTATACTTAGAAATAAAATAAAAATATTGAAAAAGAAGACATTTTGATGACATTCAGAACATCAAGGATAATATGAAAACAGCTCTGATGTCCCCTCCAGAAAAAGAGTTCCAAAATTGCTTTGAAGGGTGGACTAGGCACTGGTGTCAGTACATAGCTTCCCAAGGGGAGTACTTTGAAGGTGACCATAGTGATATTCAACAATGAGGTATGTAGCACTTTTCCTAGGATGAGTTCACAAATTGGTCAGATCTCATTTTAATTAGTCTTTTTAATATTACTATATTCTGATTTAGGATGATTCTAATTATTTATATCATATACAATATATAAGTGAATATAATTATATTTGTGAATATATAAAGCACAGTTTATTTTTGTAAGAGTGAGAGCAATTAAATGAGCATAATTTTTTCCTTTTTTTTTTTTCTTTTTGTTGTTTCCTTGGTGGGGAGTCAAACCCAGGACATAGCTGTGAGAGTGCCAAAACCTAACCACTATGCCACCAGGGAACCCCCTAATTTTTTCCTTGATGAAAAACTTTAATAAAGATTTATTCAAATAAATTTGCTACCTCAAGAAAATATTTTTAATTTTCTTTAGGGACATTTCACTTTACAAATTCTTCTTATGTTTGAGAAAATTTTTCATATCACTCTCTCTGCCAAGGACCATAGATGTCAGATACTCACTTTCCCAGCATTCCTTGTAGCTAGGGTATGTTCAAGTGACAATATGCTTCACCAATGAGATGACTTCAACACAGTTTTTGGGTTATAGACAAGGCATTTGGAGAGGCAGACACCTAGCTATGGATGTGGAGACATTTAGAAATAAGTAAATTCTTAATTATGTAAATGAAAACTTCATTTATATAAAATACATTTTTAAAATATATAATCTAATCTTTCTGACACCTAAAACTTGTCCTGTTATAAAATAAATACTTTTATTTTTATAGCTATCAATCTGCTTGGAGAATAATAAATGAAACACAATAATAAATAAAAAAAAACAAAATTTATCTTGGTGAAATTGATTATATAAGATTAGGCATAAGAATTGATAACAACATCATTGTTACTGCTTTGATTCTTATTATAAATCATAAATGTTTTTGGAATTATCTCCCATCCTTTGTAAATATTCTATTCTTTTTAAGTCCTTTCGCCCAATAATATAGAATGCAATAACTGATTTAAATTTTTCATTAATTTCACTATATTGTCTTTAATTTTGATAACGATGATGAAAAACAGTTTAAAAAACTTAATATGCAACATAGATTAAATGAATTTTGGAGAAGCTAACCAAAGCATATGTTAATAATTACAATTCTGACAAGTGTTTTAAATCAATTGTAAGTATGTGTTCTGAGTTCCAAACAATAAACTTTTATGTAAAGTTTTGTAACATAACTCAAAGCTGAAAATGCAGCATAACTTGATAACTGAATTTATTATCATCTATATAATAATATGAAGCAGAAGTGTTGACAAAATGTCATTGTTGAAAGTGAGAAATAAATTTTACATAGTTGGAAGGATGAATATTTAAGAATAGGTTTTCAGATTGAATAAATATCCTTAATCTTTGTAATTTTGAAAAGCATACACACGTTATTTTCATAGGAACTATGAAAGTGAAATAGAAAAATAAAAATAAAGTAAGACAATTCTTTCAGTATTAAATACCAGAAAGTAAACTTTTGTTTAATTAAAAATTTAAAGAAAATCATTTATGTGATAAAATCAGCTGTGAAAAATAATGCCTTTGAATCCATCTTTACACCTATTCTGTTTGAACATATAAACAAGTCCACTCTGTAACTATCTGAATCAATGACTCATTAAGAGCCTTTTAAGGAGAAATCAATGTATTTTAAACTGCATCTACATTGAAAATACATAGACCACTTCAACAAGCACTTAGAAAATTTTCTCCAATAAACACTTTTATTAACATATTTTCTGAGCACTATGTCCTTTGATATTTTAATCTTTTCTTCCCTGCCAACCAATTCTTGTTATTTAATGAAAAGAAAGATTCCACAACTCCTACATTTGGATTTAGTTTTCTTACATTTTTCTTTTTTCATTTTGTGAACATTGATTTTTGAAGAGGGTTAGATTAAAAAAGAGTGATTTGTATTCACAGTTGACATCAAACAATGCCTTCTTTAACCAACCATTTTCAAGCACAAATCTTGTCGTTTATAAATATAAAAAGAAAAAATAATGCAACTATAATAGACATAAATTCAAAGTGCTTTTCAATTAAAAAAGTCTCAACTTAAAGTATAACTCTAAATTAAATTTTTATTCATACATAAAAGTAATCTGTGGTGATATCTCTCAATAATATCTAAAATAAATTATAAAAAATTCTACCAGTGAAAGTAATTAGCTTTTATTTAAAGATTAATGTTATATAAAAGAGTATCCTATGCTTTACATAATTATAGAAGAAGTAAGGATTGATTAATGCTATATTTGTCCTTAAATAGTTAAGGAGAGGCAGACACGTAAAAAATCACAATTACAGATAATGTGGGTAATGTTATTGAAGGAATTTACACAAGGTTGAGTCATAGCTTAATAGGAAATGATTAATAATAAGTGTATCTCAAAAAAGCATAATTTTAAAACTGAATCTTGAAAATTAATTAGTAATTCAATAATTAAACAAAATTTCAAAAAATAAATTATAAGTAGAGAAAATAGAATATGTAATGTCTCAGAGGTGTGAAACACTACATGTGAAAGTACAGATGCTTTACTAGTTGTAATTTCTAAGACAAATAGCTACATTCTTTTTGTTAATTTTTTTATTGAAGTAAGATTCACATATTATAAAATTTAATGTTTTAATTATTTTTAATAGTACAGTTCAGTGATCTTTAGTACTTTCACAATATTGTGCAATCACCATCAGTATCTAATTCTAGAACATTTCATTAGGTCCTAAAAGGAAATGCTACTTGTTAGCAGTTAATCCCAATTCCTCCTTCAGCAGTTGACTATTAATTATCTACTTTCCATCTCAGGCTTTGCTTATTCTGGACATTTTATATAAATTAAATAATATGATATTTGGCCTTTTTATTGTTTTTGGGTTTTTTTCACTTAATGGATTGAGCTGGCATTTTGCTGAATAGAGTGAGTCAGGCAAAGACAAACGCCATGTGATTTCACTTATATGTGGAATCTAAAGAAAATAAACAACAGCAACAAAAACAGAAACAAATTCATAGACACAAAGATTTTGAGGGTTGTCAGATGAGAGGAGGCTTGGCAGGTAAAAAGGGAAAGGAATTAAGAAGTACAAAATTGTAAATACAAAATGGTCATGGAGATGTAAAGTACAGAATAGAAAATATAATCAATATTGTAAAACTATGTATGGTGTCCTATGGGTACTAGATTTATTGCAGTAATGACCTCACTAAAGTAATGTCTAATCACTATGTTGTACACCTGAAATTAATAATATTGTATGTCAACTGCAATTGAAATATAAAAATTACTTTTAAAACTTTTTAAAAAAGAATAAAAAATTAAATAAAGAAAAAAGAAAAGGTGGTAAATGCATATGATGGAATATTATTCCACATTTAAAAAAAACAAAATACAGCAGTATGTCACAACATTGATGAACCTTAAGATCACATGACCTTCTTGATTCCTAGGTGAATGTCAAAATTTTTCAAAGTGTTTATTCCCTGAAGTATCTTATTTTACAGACTTTCCTCCCAAATGGTTTGGTTAGTCTAGTTTCTACCCCAACTGTTACCTCTTGCCAAGCCTAGAATATTTTACACAAATGTTTTGGACAGTGTACCCTCAGAACAGTGGCCTTAAGCACTAGGCAAATTCCCACTCCAGAAAGTTAAAGATTTCTTCATTGAGCTTTCTTCTAGGTAGTCTCCAGATAAATCACATTAAAAAAAAAAAAAAACCCTTTGTGAATGAAACTGGTCTGCTCCCTCAGACACATGTACCAGGAATGTAAATTGCTATTTTTAAGTGTTCCACTGAACTGGGTGCAAGGGTAGGAATAGGATAAATTATGATACATTGCATTTTGCTTTTAGAGAAAACCAGTTGTTTGGGGGAGGAAGTTGGATAGTTTATTACTACTTTTTGAATGAATACATTACCAGATTATTACAAGCTTTTGGTTAGATTATTCAATCACACAAAAAAATTATCTTGGGTAGTTTTTGCTAGATTCATCATTGTTTTTATGGAGGAGTAGAATTTTAGTGTTTCTTACTTTGGTTTTTTCTCTGTCATCACTTTACTACTTTGTTCCTTAAACCCTATTTATTATTCTGTAGAAAATGTTTTTCTTCACTCTTTCTAGTTGGTAGCAGGCTAAGGCATCCTTCCAAAATTACCACCAAGAGAGCAGTTTCTGCTTCGTAGAGCAGCCTGTGAAAAGTAAGTTTCCTATACTTCCCCTAAACACACACCAGCTTCTGCTCTGTAACACAGAAGTTCGGTCCAGGAAATCTGGTCACACTGCCCCTGCCTAGGGACCTGACTCTATTTAAATAAAGCTGTGGATCAATGTATGCCCTATAGGCTGTTGAAAACAATATAGCAATCAGACAGCAATCAATGATGATCTGTATGATACCAAGAGGGACAAACCAACCAGAAGTTTAGAGAGGAGATTAGGAAAAGATAGTCAAAAAGGTTCTAGCTAATACCACAGTCACTCCTGGTGCTCTGGAATATTGTACACATGCCTGAGGAAACTCCTCAGTTTCTAGTCTCTTACTGAAGAGAGGTTAAAGTCATAAATTCCCAGAACAGTTCATGTAGTCCCCAAGCCACACTTTGATCTAGCAATAATTGGTGAAAATCTTTCTAGTTCAGGAAGCTTAAACACAACCTCTGACCTATCAGTGCTTGACAACTAAATAACCATGATCCAGAGATGATGCCTAGGAAGTCAGCTTCAAAAATAAAATTAAGAAAAAAATATTTGATCACAGCTATCAGAGTTTGCACACTGCAAGGAATGTTAGCAGTACATTTTTTGTAGATGTCATTTTCATATGAAGGAAATCAACTTCTATTACTGGTTACCTGAATAGATACTGGACTTCATCAAATATTTTTTCTGTATCTTTGACAGGATCATGTGTTATTGTTTTTAACCTAAAAATAAAAATCCAAAATGAGAAACAACAAGCAATTATCTAAGATAAAAAAGAATTAACAATTTTTGGAACACAGATTCAGGCTGAAACCCAAACAGTGTCCTGATAACAGGGTGAAGGAAAAGAGTTTTTATGAGAACAGGAAGAGAAATAATTACATAAATAGAAGAAAGAATTTCTATTCATACTAAAAAACTGAGTTTTCTTTTTAGCTGCACATGATTGGTTACTGACTGTATCTTCAGAAAGAATGTTCAATAATCATCAGTCCTTATGGTCAGGATGTCTGGTTTTTCTGTTGGCCTTACAAACAATGGTCTGTAACAAAATGTTGCTGTGACCTAGTCCAAAGCTCAGGCATTCCAAAGATCCAAGGAGTAAGACTGGCGGTAGTTCCTCTGGAATGGCTGCTCTGACTCCATTTTAAAATGGCTCCATTTACATTATTTTCACATTGTTTTTATTCTGTGGGTGTTATACTAATACATTATCTGCATCAATTGATATAATCATAGGTTTATGTGGTGTATCACATTGATCAATTTGCATTTGTTGAACCATCCTCATGCCCCTGAGATGAATTTCACTTGATCATGATGTATATATGCATATAGTGTTTTTAATGCATTGTAGTATTCTATTTGCTAGTATTTTCTAGACAGAAAAAATCCAGGATCATATGACTTCACTCATATGTGGGATATAAAACTGAAAGCAACAAAGAAACAAAACTAATGGACACAGTCAATAGTGGTTACCTGACGGTAATGGGAGGATGAGAGAGTGGGAGGAGGAAGAGATCATTAAATATATGGGAGAACTGACTCAAGGTGGTGAAAACACAATCAACACATAGACGATGCATTGTAGAATTGTACATGTGGAACTTATGTAATTCTACTAACTAATGTCATCCCAATAAAATTTAAAAACTGTAAAAAAACATATATCATGATTTTGATTTTTTATGTTAAACTAACCTTGTCTTCCTAGAACAAATCCATTAGGTTGTGATGTAATATACTTGGGTGCCTATATATCTATATCTATGTATCTATATATAAATGTATAGATATATAGATACACACACACTTATGTTTTAAGAGATGTTATTTATGTATTACTTTTTGAAGTTGAATTGAATTTCAATAGCAATTCGTACTATGATGTTCATTCAAAAGATGGCATTAATCAAATGAATGTTGGTGTCACCATGCAACAGGCAGGAGTCAAAAATTGGCAGAAACATGATTGTCATTTAAGTAGCACAAAACAATTTGCCAAGACAATGGATAGAATGAACAAGTTTGGTTGAGTTTTTTTCACATTCTCCTGACATAACACCTCCTGACTTCTACCTATGGGGGACCTTAAAGGATATGGTGTACCATAGAAAACTGGCTACACTGGTGGTTCTTCAGGAAGAAATTGAAATTGCATGCACAGCAATACAAGTGCACAATTTGGTCAACATTGCTCAAGCAGTAGTTTACTGTAATCAGAAGTGCCTGGATGCTGATGGTAACCACTTTACACATCTCTTGTAATTGCAGAAGGCAAATGTGACTTGTATTCACCTTTTGTTATTGGTGTATATTCAGCAATATAACTTTAGTACAGTTTTATTCTTTCTTAAAATGTACACATATATTTTTGACACCCTCTGTATATTATAATACTCTTTGTATGTATTGCTGAATTAAATTTGTTAATATTTTGATGATTTTCATGAACATTCATGAGGGATACTGGTGTATACTTTTTTTAATGTTCAGTTTTGTTAATGTTATGCTGACCCCATAAAATGAGTTGGAAATGTTCCCTTTTTTCTATAATCTGGAAAACATCTTATAAAACTGATATTATTTCTTCTTAAAAAATTCAGCACAGAATACATCTGAAGTTGTTTTTGTTTTTTGAAGGTTTTTGAGTGTGAGTTATTTCTTTACTAGATATAGAATTTTTCACATTAATCTTCCTGTGTAAATTTGGTGATGTGTACCTTTCAAATAATTGATCTTTTTCAACTAAGTAATTGAATGTATGCACTTAGAATTTTCAGAGCTTCCTTTATTATTAAATTAATATCTCCGGGATCTATACTGATATCTGCTTTTTGACGACGTGATGTTAGTAATTTTTTCTTTAATTATTTTTCTTGGTAAGTCTGACTGGAGGTTGATCAAATTTATTTACATTTTCTAGGTAATTCAATTTTTATTTTTTCTATTGTTTTCTATTTTTATATCATCTGCATTTTTGAATTATTATTAGTTATTTCTGCTTTCTTCACTTTTAATTTGTTCTGTTTCTAGTTCCTTAAAATAAAACCTTAGAATATTGTTTTAAGATCTTTTTCATTTTAATGTTAGCATTTAATGTTAAACAATTTCCTCTAAGCAATGATTTAACTTTATCTCACAAATTTGATATGTTATATTTTTATTTTCATTTAGAGAAAAACATTCAAATTTTTTTTCTGATGTCATCTTTAACCCATGGGTTATTTAGGATGTTTTGTTTAAGTACAATCATTTTATATTTTCCCAAAATCTTTCCATTTTTTATTTCCATTTGATTTCCTTTATGATTCAATAACATAGTTGATATTATTTACATATTTTTATAAAGTTTGTTTTATGGTCTAGAATATAGTCACCCCTACTGAATTTTCTATGCACTTGAAAAGCATGTATATTCTGCTATTACTGAATATTCTATAAATATCAATTAGAAAAGCTATGTTGACTTTTTTTGTTGTTGTATAGGTCTTCCAATAGCCATATTAATTTTCTGCCTACTCACTCTATCAATTATTGGGGAAAAGCATGAATTCTCTTACTATAATTATGAAGTTGTCTTTTCAGTGCTCTAAGTTTTTGTCTCATATTTTGAATCCTTGTTATCAGATACATACATGTTTATGACATTTACATCTTGTTAGAGAATTGACCATTTCTCATCATGCAATTCTCATTATGTCCAGTTTTCATCAGAAATGGTACCCCTTGGTTTGAAATGCAGTTCATTGATATTAAAATTTGCATCATGTATCATTTTTTTACTCTTGCTGTATTAATCAATGTTTGGCTTTATATTTAAAATGAGATTCTTATAAACAGCAAATTCTTGAGTCATGCTTTCTTTATCTCATCTGACAGTATCAGATTTTAATTTGTCTTTAGATCATTCACATTTCATGTTATTGCTTAAATGTTTGGATAAAAATGTTTAACCTTTTAGTTCTTTTCTAACTATTCCATTAGGGTTTTAATCTTTGTTTTCTTTTATTATATCTTGTTTCTGCCTACTCATTCTATCAATTACTGTAAATCATTTAGTCTTTTGCTTCTTGTATTCCTATAATGTGTAACATATTATATGTGCCACATGCTTGATTATTCTGATTTTTTTTGGTATCATTTAGGATAATGTCTACTGTTCTACATTGAAATTCTCTGATTATTTCCTTTTTATTTCCTCTGATTATTTGCTTGTTTTCATTTCTAGTATTCTATTTCTTTCTTATTATTTCCATCTCAGTATTGAAATTTTATAATACTCAACTGATTTTGTATGTTGTCTACCTTATTCCATTAGGGCTTTCACATATTACTTATACTGTTATAAATTCCTATCATATAATGCCAATATCTGTGTCATATCTCACCTAGTTTCATTGATTGTCTTCTCTTTTGGAGGTGTGTTGCATTTGTTTGTCATTTCTTACATTTTATAATGTTTTCTAAAAGCTGATTCTGTCTTGTAGGACAGCAGAGATTAAAATATACAACTTTTATTCTTGGAAATTGGCATGCATTTCTTTCTGCAAGGCTCACAATATGGCAGTTTATAATAATCTCATTAACAGTTGAGTTTGACTCAAGGTTTGTCATCACTAGGATTACCGTCATGTACTATAGTATTCAAGTGTCTTTATTGAGACCATATATTTAGTTGAGGGCTATTATATCAGAGGTATTTTTCTCAATGTCCACTAAAACCTCACATTTAGATTTTCCTTGGCACTGAACCTCTGAAAGAGCCTCTTACAACTATCAGAGCAGCTTTTTCACTGTTCCATATACTGAATTTTTTTGGCTTAGTGGTGTGGGTTTGGGAGGTATATTCTATTATATTGTCTAATTAAGCCAATGGTTAAGCTTAATTGTGATCGGCACATTGTCTTGGGTCCTTAGCATCACTTCCATAAGCTCTCCTGACCCACTTCCAAGTGTAGTTCTGGCTACAACACAAATTCCTGCCTTACCACTAGTAACAGCCTTTTTTTTCCACTTCTTTTAGCTGTAGAGTTTTCATTGTACCCTAAAAGTGATAACGCCTCCTGTCCTTCCACCCTCCTCCATTAAGGTTTTGTTTCATAGAGGAATGCTATGGACTGAATTGTTTCAAGTGCCAGCTCCACGCCCCACACTTTGAAGCCCTACCCCCCATTGTGACTCCATTTGGAGTTAGAGGTTTTAAAGGTAATTAAAATTAAAAGATGTTTTGAGGTGGGAACCTAAACCTATAGGACTGATGTTTTTATATGAGGAAGAGTATGAGATTCATTCTCTTCTTCTCCCTCACCCTCTCCCTCTGCCTCTACCTCTCTCTCTCTCTCTCTCTCTCTCTCTCTCTCTCCACATCTCTCTCTCTCTCTCTCTCCATGCTCTGAGAAAAGGCAATGTGAGGACAAAGATAAGGTAACCACCTAGAAGTAAAAGAGAAAGGCCTCAAAATGGAAGCTATTTTCATCGTATTTTCAACCTACAGAAATGTGAGAAAATAATTTATGTTGTTTAAGCCAACCAGCTTGTGGTACTTTGTTAGGGCAGCCAAGTAACACAACACAGGGAGACAGAGGAAATAGATTAAACAGTGTTTTGCGACACTTCTATGGTGTCTGCTCCTATCATGCCTAAAATTTGCCCCACAAGTAAAGCTTTCTTAATACTCATTCCAAGGTTTTCTACATGTGCCATGCAGGATTTGTGGGGAAAAAATCTTCAAGGGTGTACAAAGCCTTCTCCCAATATCTGTGGTCCCAAGGGTCATCCTGCTCTCTGTTTTCTACTTTCATGCAGAAACAGTCCAACAACTGGTTAACGTTTCTAGATCAGTTCTTCTTACTTGGATCTGACTATGACTATTCGAGTAAAACAAATGCTCACAACTCATTTTGCCATAGGGTGCTTCTCTCTTTCCAGATACTGTATTATTTGGTTATTTTATAACCTCAGTTATCTATGGATTCGTAACAGGTTATGAATTTGACTTTGTTTGTCTATTATTTGGTTGAATGTGCTTTCTAACTCTAAATCTCAGTATAAAAACCAACTGTTGCATATTATCTATGCATTTGTATTTTTGTGTTGTATTATGGGTAATATGTTCAGGTGTACAAGGACTGTCTGAAAAAATCCAGCCATAAATACCTTTATTTTTCATATTACATGGCTGGATTCTTTCAAAGAGCTCTCATATATTAAGGATCACTAATTTATCTTTAGCTATTTCTAAACTGCTATTTTTTAAAAAAATGACATTTTTATTTAATTAAAATAATTTTATTTTTTCTAGAATTTCTTAATTATAGAATCTAATTTTATTCTTTCTCAGATCTCTCTTCTTCCTTATGGCTTCTATTTCTCTTTGTATTTCTCTATCATTTTAAGCATACATTATCTATTACCTAAAACAATAATACCAATTTCTAATACCACTGGTCTCATTTACTACTTATTTCTTACCCAGATTTTTTTATTCACTAGTGTACATTTTTATAATTATGGGTTGAGTAATGTATTCTGTAAAGGTAAACTGCCCTTGAATACCTAGAATAAAGTATTTTTTATCATTTTATTATATTGCTATATTGGTTTTCTCAATATTTTATTTGAAATGTCATTAATAGACTGATGTATAATACTAGTCTATCAGAGTTTTATAATTACCGTTTGCTTAGTTTTAGCTTCCATTTTACTTTAAGTTTCAAAAAGTTTAACTGTCACAGAATTGACTGTTTTTATGAAAAGTGTTATAAAGATCCAACAATTAAGTTCATGAACTCATCCTAGAAAAAGTGCTACATACAACATTGCTAAATATTACTACATTCAACTTCAAATACACCTCTTGGGAAGCTGTGCACTGAGGCCAGTGCCAAGTTCACCCTTCAGAGCAATTTTGGAACTCTTTCTCTAGAATGGGAATCAGAGCTGTCTTAGCATTATCCTTGATGTGCTGAATGTCATCAAAATGTTTTCCTTTCACTATTTCCTTTATCTTAGGGTAAAGAAAAAAATCTTTTGAGAACTATCAGGCGAGTAGGGAGGGTATTTCAATACAGTTGTGTGTGTATTGGCTAAAAACTCCCTCACAGACATTACCAAAAAGCCATGAATTGTTGCAAAAAGTTCAGGTCATTTTCATCTTATTTCTTCATGCAGCCCTTTCAGCACTTCCAAATAGTAAACTTGGTTGACTGTCCAGTTGGTACAAATCCATAATGAACAATCCCTCTGATATCAAAAACAAGTTAACAATGTCATTTATACTCTTTATTTGGACTAACAGATATTTTTTGGTCTTGGAGAATAGGCTGACTTCCATTTTGCACATTTAACACTTTGTTTCATGGTCATATTGGTACAACCATGTTTTATCACCAATGATAACACAGCCCAAAACATCACCTTGCCTCCCCAAAAGCTCTTAGCAAACTTAGACTATTTTTTCACTTTTGTTGAATGGTGAGCTCCTTTGGACTGTTTTTGCACACACCTTTCTCATGCCAAGATTTTCCTGTTTCTCTGTCTTGTTTACTTGGTCTGCTATGCTTTTCACAGTCGGCTGGGGATTGTGATGCAGAATTTGACAAACTTTTACAATATTTTCAACAGTTCTGCTTGTTAGTGACCTCCCTGACCTCTCTTCACCAGTGACACTTTCTCTCCCCTCAGGAAAAACATTTGCTACATTTGTGTTTGTACACTACCGTTCTCTTCATGGCATTATCCCCATAAACTTGGACTAACATGTCTCTGATTTCACTTCCACTCTTGCCTAGTTTAACAATACTTTTAATGTTTGTTTATTGCTCCAATGCAAGCACTGACATTCTCACAATGCCACACAAAATCACACAACAGCACTAATGAACACCACTTAGCAAGACACCACAATAGGTCAACATCAAAACAGCTGTGAGACACAGAGATGCCAACTTTATAAAACCTTACCAAATTGTTTGTACAGTGCTTTCAACATAAGCACAGGGTGGCAAGTGTGGGAATTTAATCATCAGACCTGAGACAAATATAAACCTCTGAATCAGCTAAGTTTTAGGTATAGGTGTTCAAACATTTTGAAATATCTGTCTAATTACTGATTTATTCATTTTTTTCTACCTTGTAATTACCTATGGCAATTTGCATTTCAAAAAATCTATTTTAACTAAAATTTTGAACATGTTATTTCATAATTGTATATAATATTATCATAGCTTTTTACTTTTTTTTTACTTTTGTGATTACATATTTTTTATGGTTAGACTTACTGGGGTGACATTGGTTAACAAGAATTACATAGGTTCCAGGTATACAATTCTACAGTGCATAGTCTATGTGTTGTATTATATGTTTATCACTCAGTGTTGATGTGGGCCAAATAAAGGAGCCCTCTCCCTACCTCACTATATACTCCTTTTCCTTGTTCCCTAGCTCTTGGTTTCACCTTTCTCCTAGCCCTAAGTCTTAACTGCCTCCTTGATCAATTTTCTCTGGCTCCTTACCTTAAGCAACAGACTATCCTCCTTAAATAATTCCTCCAAAACTTGTAACTCATGTCGCCAGCTTGCTGGTTACAATCACTACAGGCAAGCACCTCTTCTAGGCCTTTCTGCACCTGGCCAGGTGATAACACCTAAATGACCATCTAGGCCAGAAGTCAACAGGCTGCAGGCTCAATGGACTTTCTACCTTGAAACCACCCAGTGACAGGGCTTTGAGACCTATTTCTTAGGTAAATGCTTTTTAAACTATTAATTGAATTAATTTCTCTTCGTCTAGGGACCATCAGGATACAAGTGATATCCCAACAAGGCTTCAAACCCATCTCGACCGAAAATAACAACACAGCAGATCTTGAGGCCCCTTTCCCTTTTAGATCAGATAGGATGAGAGCTCCGTGGATTCCCAATAGGTAGACAAAACAACCATCCTCAGCAGGAAGAAGATACAGAAGATGAGACCTCCAATCCTTCAGCTTCCCATAGAGATTTGTGGGGATCACATCTCTCAAGGAAATGTGAAGAAGGCAGGTAGAATAGGGGGATCTCGGGACCCATCCCATTACACTCGCCCTGCTGGAATAGTCACTGCCTTGATACCACCTTATCATTAGTCATCCCCATCCCAAGTTGAGCAACCACAGGAAAATTCCAGGCAAAAAGTTAGCTAATACAAGGAAATTAGAGGGCACAAAATAGCCCACCAGTTTGAGCCAATTTCTAAAGCCTGTACAGTAAGAGTACAATGATCTTCAAGTCACTTGAGCCTCATTATACTATCATTGGAATCATACATATGCCCAGAAGTTCATTAATATCATTATAACAGACTGTACTCTGGGAAATAACATGCGCAGTTAGAAGGGAGTTATGTAATAGGCCCCATGTCAATCAAATTTGTCAATCAAGAGGTCCCACACCCAGATGGGCATAACCCTTACAGCCAAAGAAAATAAGTACCAAAGCCTTGTTAATCAGGACTCTTGAGCCATTTTCCTGCTCAAGCCCACTCCTTACCTCTTTGGTGTGTACTTTCTTTTAAAAAGCTATCTCTGTTTTATTTCTACATGCTGGTGTGTGTCTCGTTCAATTCTTTGTTTGAGATACCAAGAACCTGAACACCACACCCATGAGGACAGGTCATTTTCTGGTAACATTGTGAGTTCTTTTTTCATCACCATATATTTGACTCCTCCTCCTTCCTCTTCCATCCCCTCCCTTTTCTTCAGTCCCTCCCAACTTATCTCCTGGTAACCACTAAATTATTGAGTGTGTTCATGAGTTTTTTGTTTGTTTTTTTCTTTGTTGTTTTCAATTTTATATTCCACATATGAGTGAAGTCATATGGTTCTTGATATTTTTTATCTGGCTTATTTCACTTTGCATAATGTTCTGTGGTCCAACCACTTGGTTGCAAAGGGCTGTATTTCATCTTTTCTTATAGCTGAGTAATATTCCATTGTGTACATGTACCATAACTTCTTTATCCAGTCAGTCATCTATTGAAAGGCACTTTGATTGCTTCCATGTCTTGCTCACTGTGAACGCTGCGATGAACATTAGGGTACACAAGTCTTTGCGGACTAAGGTTTTTAAATTTGCGGGGTAGATACCCAGAAGGGGGATTGCCATTTCATATGGTAACTCCATTCCTATTTTTCTGAGGAACCTCCATACTGTCCTCCCTAGTTGTTGTACCAATTTACATTCCCACCAGCAGTGTGCAAGAGTTTCTTTTCTCCACAGCTTTTCAAGCATTTGTTAATCCCTGTCTTGTTGATAATAGCCATTCTAACAGGTGTGAGGTGGTATCTCATTGTGTTTTTGATTTGCATTTCCCTAATAGCTAATGAGGATGAGCATTTTTTTAAAATGTCTGTTGGCAATTTGTATGTCTTCATAGGAGAAGTGTCTGTTCAGGTCCTCTGACCGTTTTTTAACTGGGTTGTTTGTGTTGTTGTCATTGAGTCATACTAGTCCTCCCATACTAGTCATACTAGTCCTAATATTTTAGATATTAGACCCTTATCAGATGTGTTTTGGGGGAATATTTTCTTCATTCAGTTGGCTGTCTCTTTGCTTTTTTGGTAGTTACTTTTGCTGTGCAGAAACTTTTTTGTTTGGTATAGTCTCATTCATTTATTTTCACTTTTATTTCCCTTGCCTTTGAGGTCATGTTCATAAAGTCCTTGAATTTGAGGTCTATAAGTTTAGTACCAATGTTTTCTTTATACAATTTATTGTTTTATGTCTTAAGTGGAGGTCTTTAATCCATTTTGAATTAACTTTAGTATATGGTGACAGTTCACAGCTCAGAGTCACTCTTTTGCATATATTTTTCCAGTTTGCCCAGCACCACCTACTGATGAGGCATTCTTTTCCCTATTGCATAATTTTTGCTCCTTTATCAAAAATTATTTGACCATATAGTTGTGGATTTATTTCTGGGTTTTCTATTCTGTTTCATTGGTCTGTGTGTCTGTTTTTCTACCAATACCAAGCTATTTTGATTATTGATGCTTTTTAGTATAAATTGAAATAAGGGAGCATGATACCACCAGATTTATTCTTTTTATGTAGTATTGCTTTGGCATTTCAAGGTCTTTTGTGGTACCATACAAATCAAATAATTTTTTATCTATTTTGTGAAAGTAAGTTTGTGGGATTATTTTATTGTTAGACTTGTTGGGGTGACATTCATTAGCAAGAATTACATAGGCTGCAGGTGTACAATTCTACAGTGCATTGTCAAATTGTTGTATAACAAGTTCGCCATCCAGTGTGAGTTCTCTTTCCATCGCCATATATTTAGCTCCTCCTCCCTCCTATCCCATCCTCTCCCCCTTCTCCAATGCCCTTCCCACTGGTCCCCAGATGGCCAGTAGACATATGAAAAAATGCTCATCCACATTAACTATCAGGGAAATGCAAATCAAAACCACAATGAAATACCACCTCAAACTTGTTAGAATGGCTATTATCAACAAGACAAGGAATAACAAGTGTTCGTGGGATTTTGATGGGAATTTCATTAAATCTGTATATTGCTTTAGGTAATATGGCCATTTAACAATGTTAAGTCTTCCTATCCATGAACATGTAATTTGTGTTCATTTATTTGTGTCCTCTTCAATTTCTTTCAAATGTGTCTTACAGTTTTCATGTATGTTTTTCACATTCTTTGTTAATTCCCAGGTATTTTGTACTTTTTGTTGTGACTGCAAAAGGTATCGATTCTCTTTTTTTTTTTTTTTCTGAAGCTTCATTGTTTGTATATAGGAATGCAGTTGATTTTTCTATGTTGATTTTTTTACCCTGCAACTTTACTGCATTTGTTTATTGTTCCTAACATTTTTATGGAGGAGTCTTTAGAATTTTTCTACATAAAAGATCATGTCATCTGCAAACAGTAAAAGTTGGACTTCTCTCCCAATTCTTTTAATTCTTTCTCTTTCCTGATTGTTCTGGCTAGAACTTCCAGTACTATAATAAATAGCAATGACAACAGGAAACATCCCTGTCTTGCTTCTGATTTTAGGAGAATGGGCTTTAGATTTTCCCCATTCAGTATGACATTGGCTGATAATTTGTCATATATGGCCTTTATTATGTTGAGGTACTTTCCTCATACCCATTTTACTTAGTGTCTTGATCATAAATGCATGTTGTATCTTGTCAAGTGCTTTTTCTTCAACAATTAATATGATCATATGGTTTTTACCTTTTATTGTATTTATCTGTGCATCACATCGATTTTCATATGTTGAACCATCCTTGTGGTCCTGGAATGAATACCACTTGATCATGGCATATAATCTTTTAGATGAATTGTTGTATTCCACTTGCCAATATTTTATTTAGGATTTTTGCATTTGTGTGCATCAGAGATATTTGTTTATGGTCTTCTTTTTGTGTGTTGTCTTTACCAGGCTTTGGTATTAGGGTAATGTTGAACTTGTAGAATGAGTTAGGAAGTGTTGCCTCATCATTCATTTTTTAGAAGAGTATGAGAGTGGTAGGCATTTATTCTTCTTTAAATGCTTGGTAGAATTCATTGGTCAGACTGGTCTGGGAAAGCTTTGGATGATTGTTTTAATTTCTTTACTATTGATTGGTCTATTTAGATAATCCAGTTCTTCTTGTTTCAGTCTAGGTAGACTAAATATTTCTAGAAAATCCTCCCTTTCTTCTAGAATGTTAAATCTAGTGGCATAAAGCCCTTCTTATTTTCTTAGGATCCTTTGTATTTCTTTGGTATCAGAGGTAATTTCTTCACTTTCATTTCTAATTTTGCATATTTGTGTCCTTTTCTTTTGTTTTTTTTGGTTTGCCTAGCAAGAGGTTTGCCAATTTTGTTAATTTTTTTTCAGAAAAACCTCTTTTTGCATTACTTTTCCATATTATTTTTTTGTTCTTAATTTCATTAGCTCTCCTATAATTTTTATTATTTCTTTCCTTTTGCTGACTTTGGGTTTTTTCTGTTCTTCTTTTTCTAGTTCTTTAAGATGGTATGTTAAGATGTTTATTTGTGATTTTTTCTTATTTCTTATTTATTTTCTGTTTTGACGATCTCTCCATGTCTGTTAAGGGGGTGTTTAGGTCTCCTACAATGATTGTGCTTTTGTCAGTTTCTCCTTTCAGATTTGCTAATAGTTGCTTTGTATATTTTGGTGCTTCCTGTTTGGGACTATATATATTAATTAGCATCATGTCTTCTTGTTGTCATATTGTCCCTGTTATCACTATGAAATATCAATCTTTGTCTCTTGTTATCTTTTTTAATCAGAATTTGTTTCATCAGATATAAATATAGCAACTCTTGCTTTTCTCTGATTATCATTCGCTTGGAGTATTACTTTTCATCCTTTCACTCTGAATCTGTGTTTGTCCTTATGGCCGAGGTGTGTCTCTTGGAGACACTATCTGGATGGGTTTTGTTGGTGAGTTCAGTGCATTTATATAGAGAATGATGATTGATATATGAGGATTTCCTATGAACATTACTTCTCCCCATCCTTGTTTTCCAAATTTCTTTTTCATTGTCTGAAGCTAATCAATTTATTCTTATGTTTTGTTTCAGGTTAAAGAGCCTCCTTCAGTATTTTATGAAATGCTTACCTCGTGCTGGAGAATCCCCTCAGTTTCTATATGTCTGAGAAGGTCTTTATTCCTCCTTCATATCTGATGGATAATTTATTCTTTGCTAGAAGTTTCTCTCTCTTAATATTTTGAATATTTGATTCCACTCCTTCTGGCTTATAGAGTTTCTGCTGAGAATTCTGATGATAGCCTGATGAGTTTTCCTTTCAAAGTTATAGTTTTTGTTTTTTGTTTTCTTTTCCCCCCTGGCTGCCTTGAGAATTGTCTCTTTGTCTTTCGTTTTTGACATCTTCAGTATAATGTGTCTTGGAAAAGATATGCTAGGGTCCAGGTAGCTAGGAACCTATTTTCATCTTGAATTTATGGTTCCAGATCTTCCCAAAGGTTTGGAAATATTGTGTCTTCTATTTGGTTGAGTATGCTCTCTGTAGAGCTTTTTCTGCTCCTTCTTCCTACGCTATTATTCTATTTTTTTCTAATTGAGTTATATAGCTTTTGTAGAGTTCTTTCAATCCTTTTGACTCTCCAGTCCCTGTCTTCTTCTTCTTTCTGTGTTGTTTTCATTATTCAATCTTCAATATCACTATTTCCTTCCCTCATCTGGTTGGCCAGTTTCCTATGTCAGTTATTTCATTTCTCACTTCTTGTATTGTATTATTTACTTCTCAGGTTTTCATCTGATTCTTCCTCATAAGTTCAATTTCTTGTTAAAATGTTCCTTTTGTTCATAAGTTTTCTTACTGAGATCATTCATCTCAGGTAGTGTGTTCTGCCAATATATTATTTTTTCTGAGAGCTTTTAGAGTTGCAGTCTTATATTCTGTCACTTGGTTCATAAATTTCTAGATTTGTTAGATTCTTTTCTGGAGATTCTTTTTCATCTTCTTTCTGAGCAGCTTTGAATCCTAAGGTACTTAAATTGTTTGTTGTGTTCTTTTTCTTCAGCGTGAGGGCTTTATCTCTGACAATACCAAGGAAATATCTTTCTTTTCCCAGTTGATATTTCTGTGGGGTCTTGCTGTAGAGAAACCACTAGGTGGCATTGTGGGGGCAAGCTTTGGGAGAGAGGGGAGATGGTTAAGCTGTATCTCCGGCCTCCACCTTCCTTTGGGGGCAGGGCAGTCTGCGGTCACTCGACTTCCTGTGGTTCATTGGGGAAGGCCGGAGAGATGGGGGAAGGCCTTTGGAATGCAAGCTGAGGTCACTTATGTTGGTTGAAGTGAATGCTGCCAGCTCAGCATTTCTCCATTTTCCTGAGCCTGCGTTTTACCCAGGACCATATTTCAGCAGTTCAGCATTTCCACAGCAACTGTTCTTGGCAGCATTTCCAAGCACAAAGAGCTGCGGTGCTACATCTGGGATCCCTATTTCTTCCTAGAACAGTTTAGATGCCTTGCTTAACTTCCATGCCACCCCTGGCTTGACTTCCTGACTGTGTCTCTAACATTTGTTGTTAAGTTCAGCTTCCCATGGTATCTTAAGGTTCCCACCACTCTGGCCTCCGCACCATTCCTGGTATTGTGCTGCACCTTGGCCAGTGTTTCCTGATTCCTTCCTAGTTACTTCCGTTAGCTGAGATCAGTTGTAAAATCTCTTTCCTAAATTTACCTACAGCATGAAATATATATCCTTAAAAGCATATAAGAATTAAGCGTTAGGTGCTGTCAGTGATAAATTTATTCATACAAATGAATATTATTTATTTGGAAAGTAAGTACTGAATTAATTGATATTTACTTGTAACAAAATAATGGGAGAGACTAGCTGTGTATGATTTATTAGAGTAATCTGCATGTTATTTCAATAATTTTTTTTTGTTGTTGTTTCGTATTTTAGATGTTTTGTGCGGTGTTTTTGTTGTTTTGTTTTGTTTTTATTTTCCCTCCCTTTTCTATACCCACCTTAGCCTTATCTTCTGGTCACCACTAAGTAGTTGTCTGTGTCTATGAGGTTTTGTTTCTTTGTTTATCTTGAACCTTTTTCTTTCAGTTTTATGCCCCACATATGAGTAAAGCCCTATGGCTCTTGACTTTTTCTGTTTGACTTATTTTGTTTAACATGATAATCTAGAGCTTCATCCACAGGTTTGCAAATGGCAGTATTTTATATTTTCTTATAGTATCGTAGTATTCCATTGTGGATATGTACCACATCTTCTTTATTCAATTATCTATCAAAGGACACTTTGGTTCTTCCCATGTCCTTGCCATGTTGAATAATTCTGCAATGAACTTCAGGGTACATATATCTTTCCAGAAAAATGATTTCATATTTTCCCCAAAAGAGGTTGTTGGGCCATATGATAATTCTATTCTTAATTTTTTAAAAGAAACTTTGTACTGTTTTCCAAAATAGCTGTACCAATTTACATTCCCACCAGTAGTGTATCAGGATTCCTTTTGCTCCACAACATCTCCAACACTTGTTATTATTTGTCTTATTAATGATAGCTATTCTAACAGGTGAGAAGTAATATTTCATTGTGGTTTTGATTTGCATTTCCCTAATATCTAATGAAGTTAACTATATTTTCATATATCTATTGGCTGTGTGTATGTCTTCTTGGGCAAAGTGTCTGTTCAGGTCTCCCATACATTTTTTAATTAGATTGTTTTGTTGTTGTTGTTGTTACTGAGTTGTATGAGATATTTATATATTTTATATATTAGCCCCTTATTGTTGGCATTGTTTGCAAATATCTTCTCTAAATTGATTGGTTGCCTCTTTGCTTGGTTGATGGTTTATTTTGCTGTGTAGAAGACATTTAGTTTGATATACATAATTACATTCATTTATTTTTTTATTTTGCTTCCTTTGCTTTTGAGGTCAAATTCATAAATTTCTCCCTGAACCAAAGGTCCATAAGTTAGGTTCCAATGTTTACTTCTATACAGTTTATTGTTTGGGGTCTTATGTGGAGGTCTTTAATTTGTTTTGAGTTAATTTTGGTATATGGTGATAGATCACAGTCTAGATCCATTCTTTTGCAGGTGGTTTTCCAATATTGCCAGTACCATTTATTTAAGGGTTTTTTTTTTCTGTATTGTATGATTTTTGTTCCTTTGTCAAAATCATCTGCCCATATACATATAGGTTTATTCCTGTGTTTTCAATTCTATTTCATTGGTCTGTGTGTCTGTTCTTTTGCCAATACCATGCTGTTTTACTTATTGTTACTTTGTAGTATAAATTGAAGTCAGTATGATGCCTCCAGCCTTGTTTTTTTCATAGGATTGCTTTGGCTATTTGAGGTCTTTTGTGATTCCATACAAATCTGGTTATTTTTTAATCTATTTTTTGAAGTACATCTTTGGCATTTTGATAGGGATTGCATTAAATCTGTATATTCCTTTGGGTAATATGGCTATTTTAACTATGTTCATTCTTCCCATCTATAAACATGAAATATCCTTTGGTTTCTTTGTGTCTTTTTCAATTTTTTAATGGTGTCTTGTAGTTCGCAGTGTATAAGTTCTTCACATTTTTTGTTAAGTTTATTCCTAGGTATTTTATTTTGTTGTTGTTGCAATTGCAAAAGGTATTGTTGGTTTATTTCTCTATCTGAAGTTTTATTGTTAGTACATAAGACTGAAATGGATTTTTGTATACTGATTTTGTATCCTGAAACTGCTTCTTGTTTATTGTTTCTTAGTTTTTCAGTGGAATCTTCAGGGTTCTCTATATAAAGAATCATGCTGTCTGTAAAAAGTTACACTTTAACTTTTTTATTCCCAATTTAGGTGCTTTTATTTCTTTCTCTTGCCTGATTGTTCTGGCTAGGACTTTCAGTACTTTGTTGAGTAACAGTGGTGACAGGTGACGTCCCTGTCTTGTTCCTAATTTTAGAAGAAAAGATTTCAGTTTTTCACATTCAGTATGATATTAGCTGAGGATTTATTGTATATGTCCTTTATTATGTTGTGGTTCTTTGTTTTTGTACCCATTTTATTAAATGTTTAGTTCATAAATGGATGTTTCATCCCTTCAAATGCTGTTTCTGCATCAATTAATATAATCATAAATTTGTATCTTTTATTTTGTTTATGTGGTGTATTACATTGACCAATTAGAGTATGTTGAACCGTCTTTGTGTCCCTGAATAAAACCCCCTTGATCATGATGTATAATCTTTTAAAAATACAGTTGTATTTGGTTTGCTAGTATTTTGTTTAGGATTTTTGCATCTGTATTTATTAGATATATTGGTCTTTAATATTTTGTGTGTGTTATTCTTACCAGGTTTTTGCTTGGGGGTAATTCATTGTAAAATGAATTAAGAAGTGCTTCATCTTCTTGAATTTTTGGAAAAGTTTGAGGTCAAGTATTAAATCCTCCTTAATGTTTGGTAGAATTCACTAGTGAAACCATCTGGTCATGAATTTCTGCTTTTGGGGAGGTTTTGGATGATTGTTTTGATTTCCTTACTGTTGATTGGTTTATTTAGATTATCACTTCTTCTTGGTTATTGAATTTTGTGCCATATAGCCCTTCATAGTAGTTTTTCACGTTTCCTTGTATTTTTGTGGTGTCCATTGTAATCTATCCTCTTTCATTTCTTATTTTCATTGGTTTTTTTCTCTTCTTACTTTAGTGAGTTTAGTCAATATTTTGTCTATTTATTAATCTTTTCAAAAAACTACCTCTTTGTTAGTTTAATATTTTTATTATCCTTTTGTTCTTTATTTCATTATTTCCACTCTAATTTTTCTTATTTCCTTCCTTTTGTTGACTTTGGGTTCTATTTGTTTTTTGTTTTGTGTTTTTTTCTAGTTTTCTAAGATGGAAAGTTAGACTGTTTATTTGGGATTTTTTTTTGTCTCTTTCGTGAGATAAGCCTGTAATAATATAAATTTTCCTCTTAATACTGCTTTTGCTACATCCAAAAATTTCATACAACATGTTTTCATTCTCACTTATTTTTATGTTCTTTTTGAGTCTTTTTTAAATTTCTTCTTTCACCCAGTTATACTTTAATGGCAATATTGTTTATTTCCCACATATATGTGGTTTTTCCTACTTTCCTTTTGCAGTTACTCTTCAGTTTCAAAGCTTTGTAGTCAGAAAATGTGATTGGTATGATTTCAATCTTCTTAAATTTGCTGAGGCTAGGTATGTATGCCAGCATATAGTCTATCCATTTAATGTTTCATGTTCCCTGAAAAAGAATGTGTGGTCTTGTGTTTTAGGATGAAGTGTACTGTTAATGTCAATTATGTGCAATTGGTCCAAGGTATCACTTAAAGCTGATCTTTCCATTTAATTTTCTGTTTGGGTGATCTATCCACGTCCCACCAAAATGGTGCTTAGGTCCCCTATGATAATTGTGGTTTTGTCAGGTTTTCCCTTCAGTTTTGTTGGTAGTTGCTTTGTATATTTTGGTGCTTCCTAATTGGGACATTTGTGTATTAATAAGTATCTGTCACGTTCAGCATGACATGAGCAGTGGGAAAATGGAATGAGTGATGCAAGGTTAAGAAAGACAATAACCAAGAATAGATTATAAGCAGGGCCAAAGCACTCCAGCTTCAAGGACTGAGAGCCCCAAATCAGGCCAACACATAGCTTTTATTGATGGACATACAAGGAAGTGAAACTGGTTTTTCATGATCTGTGAGTTTTGTTGCCTACCAAACTTCTTTTCCTGAAAGTCCCCATTGTGTTCCATCACATATTGAGCTTTTGTGCAAACACATAGCCCCAAATACAAAGTGTACTGCAATGACCCCAGGGGGTGGACTCAGTACCCAAGTCATTTCTAAAAGATCATGACCAATATCATTCTATCAGGTCTCAGCCTGAGCTGTACATGGGAAGCAAGGCAACCATGGGGCAGAAGATTAATCTCAGAAGGGGTGAGGGGTCTATACCTCACCTCTGTTGAGCTCAAGTTTTCTTCTGATGAGCTTTATGCAAGTGTGCCTGTCTTAGTTGTTCCCTCCTTAAGGAATCTTACCCATCACTGACTAACCAGCCATCCCCCAGGGCCATACAGGATGATGTGAGGTGTGTGAGTGAGGGAGAAAGAGTACCGCCAAGAGAGGGTGTTTTCTATCTCTTAGATGTTCTATGTCCTCGTGGCCTCCACAATTAGCTCCTGCCTTAAGAAATGCATGGAGTAAACAGATGGGTTGGCAGTTGGAAGGCAACAAGTGTCATGTCTTCCTATTATATTGTCCTGTTCATCATTATGAAGTATCTAGTTTTGTCTCATGTTAACTTTTTATCCCAAAATCTTTTATCACACACAATTATAGCTACATCTACTTTTCTCTGCATACTATCTACTTGAAGTATCATTTTCCACCCTTTCACTTTCAATCTAAATTTGTCCTTGTATTATTGTTGAGATGTGTCTCTTGGAGGCATCATATGGATGAGTTTTGTTTTTTGATCTAATGTGCTACTCTGTGCCTTTTTATTGGTGAGTTACGTCCATGTACATTTCAGATAATTACTGACATAAAAGAATTTCCTCTAGACATTTTATGTTTTGTTTTCTTGTAGTTTGGTGTCTCCAACTTTTCTTTATTTTTTTGTTTGTTTGTTTGCTTCTGTTATATTAGTTTGGTGGTGTCCTATGCTTCTTTTCTGTTTCCTCTTTTTTTAATTTATGTATCTCAGTGCTGGATTTTTTTTTTGAGTGGTTACCATTAATTTTACCTAAAAGAAAGTTTTATATGTACAGTAGCCCCTTTTCCTAAGCATGTTTTTTTTTTTATATCCATTCCCCTTTGGAAAGTCAGACTTTTACTTCCTCCTTTCTTATGTTTTTATTGTCCTGAATTATTTCTATTTATTTTGACTTTTTGTGTCAGGTTAAATATTCTCCTTCAGTATTTGCTGCAATGCAGGCTTTGTGCTGGAAAATTCCCACAGTTTGTGTATATCTGGAAAGGTCTTTGTTTCTCCTTCATATCTAAAGGATAACTTTGTTGGATAAATTATTCTTGGATGATAATTTCTCTCTCTCAATCATTTGAATATTTGATTCCAATTTCTTCTGGCTTGTAGAGGTTCTGCTGAGAAGTCTGATGATAATCTAATGGGCTTACTTTTCTAGGTTACAGTCTTCTTTTCCATGGCTGCCTTGTCTTTCTTTGTTGTTTATCTTTGACAGCTTCGATAACATGTGCCTTGGAGAAGTCCTATTAGGATTAAGGTAGTTAGTTGTTCTATTTGCTTCTTGGACTTGAGGATAATTTTCCCATAGGTTTGGGAAGTTCTCATTGACTATTAGTATGAATAGGTTCTCTGTGCCCTTTACCCTTGCTTCTCCTGGTATACACATTATTCTTACGTTGCTCTTTCTGATGGAGTTATATAGTACTTGTAAATTTCTTTACTTTTAACCCTAAAGTCTCTTCTTCCATCTGTTTCATTTTTCATACTTCTATATTTGATATCACTAATTTTTTCCTCCTGGTTTCCTAAGCTATTTTATCCTTCATCTCTTTTATTAAGTTCTTCATCTCCAGAATTTTTTTTTAAATTTCAATCTCTTTGGCGAAATATTCATTTTGTTCACTGATTTTATTCTGAGTTCATTAAACTGTTTATTGAAACTTTCTTGCTTTCAATTCAGTTTTTTTCAGATCTGCAATCTTAAATTTTATGTCATTTAAATCACATCTTTCAATGTCTACAAGTTCATTTTCGGGAGGTTTTTGTTTTCTTTCTGAACAGCTTTGTTTCTTTAATTATTTGTAGCAATTAATGTGTTTTTCTTCCTGGGCACCTACAGCAGTGAATTCTGCAGCAGGTAGATATGAAGAGTTCTTTCTTTTGCTTTCCAATAGGTATTGGTGGAGCATTTTATTTTCTCTTGTGATATTCCTTCTTCTCACTGCTGGTGCCTTCCTGTGAGGTGGACTTCTCCTCTTTAACCCAATTGCCTTGGTCTCTAAACACCACCCCCATGGAAGGGTATGGTGGATGATAGGGCTCTGAGCCCCTGAAACTCCAATGTTGCCCTTGCAGCCAGAGTAAAAGCTCCTGTGTCTCGGCTGCCCATATTGATTTCAGCTGGGATAGGTGGGGGCATAGTGTGTTGGGGAAGGTGGCAGGTGTGTTTGTGACACCAGATAATGGCCACTGCCAACTCAAAGCTGTCTTGTCTCTACTGATTCTTCTTTGTTGCCAGAACTAACAGCACTGTGTGTCTGCTGCTCAGGAACTGCATCTGCACTTTACAGGGCTGGAGATATTCTGCTCTTTAACCCAACACCCACTGCAACAGTTTCTTCTAGGGTTCATTGCTAATACTGGGGGGAGGTGGAGAGGGGAGCTCTGGGAGGGTGTGGTAAGGTGGTCAAGCTTCCTTTCTTTGTCTTCTGACTGGCCCAGAGGTCAGCACAGGCTTATGCTCTTCTGTATTTGGCCTTCGCCCCAAGGTCTCTACTCCAAGTGCTGGGTTTAGCCAAATTATATGCTGATTCCTCAGACTGGACTGTTCAGGGACAGGGAAAACATGTCTACTTCTGTCTCATTCTTTCTCTCTCCTAGGACTCCAGTGAGCTCCAGGCTGCATCTTGCAGCCCTCATCTCTGCACCTCCTTCTATCTCTCAGGACAACACTGAGCTCTGAGCTCCATTTTATGGCCCCTGTCTCTGCACTTTTCCCTTTCTTCCTCCCCAGTTTGCCCTTCTTTTCCCACCTCCAGGTGTTTCAATTAGATGAGTGGATCTCTCAGTTGTATTTGTCTATTGCCTAGGAGATCCTTTGTTGAACTATAGCTGTTCAATTTGTTGTAACTTCCAGAGGAGATTTCAAGAATTTCCTCTCATGCAATCATCTTGATCTTTCTCCTCAATGACATTATACGTAAAATTTTTGAATTAGATATGTTATAAGCATGACCAGGTCCATTCCTGTGTGTAAAAAGTATGGAAACTAGAACGTGTCATTACTGAAAGGTAAAAGTGAAAATACACTAAAAGAAAATTAGGCATCCTTCATTCCAGTGTCTTCTTCCAGTTGACTTCTTTATTATCACAAAATTTACATAATAAACAAAAAAAATCATTCCCTATAAGAATCTATAAAATATGCCTCAATTGGGGCAGAAAAATTGCCAGAAACAATGAGCCAGAATCCTCCACCATTCATAACTGATCAGCTTCCTTATCACCTATCTTTTTTTTCTAATGTGATAAGATTGTGCTTCTGGCTCCCCTGATGTTAGGTAGGAATATGTGACTAAATCAAAGAATTGTAAGCATAATTGAAATTTGTCACTTCCAGGCTAGGGCATTTAATTGCTGATCTAATAGCCTTCCAAACTCTCTCTTCTCTCTGGCAGAGCTGTCAACAACAATTGGCATGTTGGCTGTTCTTTCAGCTTAAGTCCCTAGGTGAGCAGAACTCCTTTGCTAACCAGAATGAATATGTGCCTCACAAAAGTGTCTTAAGACACTTGGATTTTGGAATTACATATTACCATACAATAATATAACCTATATGTACTGGAACTCATACCTCTACTTATATGAATTTAGAAATAATGAAATGCATGGTATGGTGATGCAATAACTAGTTCATACCACTTTAAAAAACAGCAATAACTGCTAATTTTGTAACATAAAATTGTAAGAAAAGTTCACCATCTAGGGAATTTTTTGGAATAACACTGTTAAGCTTCTTAAACACAATTTCACTTTAATTATTCCACTGAATTTATCTAACACTCTTTATTTGAGTGTTTTTTATTCACAATCCAACGTAATTCAAATTATTTGGAGAAATTAAGGATGCTTAAAAGTCTAACTTGTTTTCTAGCTACATTGTAATATCTCCATCTCCCAAAGAAGAAAGTTTTATTATTGTCCTATGAACTCAGAATTTGAGAGATTTGAGAAATTTTGTTGCAGTAACCTTTTTTCAGATTTTCTAGTCTGCCATATTATTGGAACTATGATTATATTAATAGAAGTTCATTAAATATTAATGGATTGTGCATCTCTATACATCTCTATCTCTATCTATCCAAATATTTTATTAGGAAAGAGATTTGTGATTGTATATCATGTATCCGTCAGCCAAATTAACAAAAATTTAAAAGACAACCTCAAAATAACTCTGTTACTTGCCTGTTTCAGTTCAGATTTATGATTACAGTCAATCTTTGTGCAGCATCCACTGAGAAGGCTCTGGAATACACATCTTCACTAACATCTAAATTATTCCATATGGAAACTTTGTTTGGCTGGTTTAAATAAGCCCCAACTGTATAAAGTTATTGTATATATTGGTTACAAAAGTTTACAAACCAAATAAGTACTTGAGCCATAATTATAAAACAATTTTGTGACTAGAAGTTCTGTTTTTAAAAAAGGAAAAAAATGTAACTGTCACCTATGTATCTGCCACCCAAATGAGCATGCTTGAGGTATTTTCAATTTGGTCTCCTGTTCCTGCTCCAAAATCTTGTGCCAGCTGTCTCTGCCCATCATTGGAGCCAGGTCTCAGCAGGCTGTGGCTTCAGTCCTGATTACTGCTGGGTCTTTCTGTTCTGCTTCTCATTTACATTGATTTAAAAAGAAAGTTTGGATAGGTTTTAGATTTTTTATTTGTTGGTTTGTTTGTTTGCAAATCATTTAAATATCACTATGGTATTGGGGTTTAGATGGCAAAACAAAAACAGTCCAGCTAACTGGAAATTTTTGCCTATTGGTTCTTTTCCTATGTCATCAATATAATTTCTTTAGAAAATGTACCCATTTTACTAAATATAACAACTAGAGCAAGAATCCATCTTCCTATTAACAATGTAGAAAATTATTTCCCAACTTATCATCATCAATAGGTATAGTCAAAATTTAAAAATGTGACCAATCTTATTTGTTGAAAATGCCACATCATTGTTTCCTTTCTACTATTCTGATCATGGTGTGATTAATCAAATATGAATTTACCATTTCTACTACTACTTTTTCCTATTTATCTTTTATTTGGGGATGGTAACTTTTCTCTATTGGGGTTTAGGAATTCATTTTAAATTGTGTTCTATTTTGTTGCATAAATTGCAAATATATTTTGCCAAAATGCACCCTAAGTATTAATTCTGGATATGCTTTTTTTTTTAATGACAGAAGTGTATGGGTTCACATCTGTCTACTTCCTCTTTTCTAACCTCTGAAATTCCTCATTATGTAAAGCTCCTAAGCATTGTGGCTGGCACTACACAAGCAATGCAAAATCATAAGTTGTTTATTTTGCTTTCAAGGAAATTATTCTGAATTAGAGTGAGGGCTTAATTTTGGTAGCAAAGTTTTCTAAAGGTAGGTTCTCTGTAAACACAGGGAAGGAGAAACTTACTACACATATGTACTTTAAGATTAACCTAATGATTAGTTTCCTACAATTATTTCTGCTCATTTTAATGTGTTGATAGCATGGTTGGAGTTTCTGGGTCTCTTGTGGGAAGAATGGCTATTTCTAAAGATGGCTTTAATTTATAAGGTTTGAGTGGAAGTTTCTCTACTCTTGCATTGTTTTCAATTAAATCTCAACTAACATTTTCTCTTACTTTCAGTACAATTAGTGGTACAATTTAGGATGTTCTGATATCATTATGGATTTATTAACTGTCTTAATATTATATTCTCATATCATTTTCTTATTATGATAGTCCAACATTTCATAAAAATTTAGAGGAAAATTTTTGGTAAATATTTTTAACCTACCATCTTGAACTGAAAACTTAATTTCTTGTCTTGATAAATAAAATCTCACTTTAGTATTTTTTAAATCATGACTCTAAAAGGTACAACTATGTATTGATGACGGCAACAAATTTCAAAAGATACAGAAGCTATTTATATTTATAAAATGATGAAAATGCCATGACTTCATTACAAATAATTTTAAATTTTTGTTAAAATCTATGTTCTAAGGTAACAAAGTAATAACCTGATGAGATCAAGAGAATCAGAAAAGCAATTGCATAAAAATTTCTTAAAAAGAAAAAAGACTTCAGCAACATGAGAGCATAGGAGATACCAGCCATCATCCTTTCACAAAAATAATCACATAGCTATCCATGAATGTACATATTTTTAGGAGGGCTCAAAAGCCCAAATAATAAAAAAAAATCACCCCCCATATCAAATTGCAAAGAAAAATCACCTGCAAATAAAATAAACATAAGAAAAGAGCTTAGAATTTGCATGAGTTATCAGTTGACTGTCCAAGAACAAATTTAATATACCTTTTTATCACTAATTAGCAGATAGAATATATAACATAATATTCACAAATACAACATAAATGTGACTTCAGGTAAATTTACAGGCAAATGTTGAAGACAGACCTGGAAAACATTCTTCAACTTTTCTAAAGAAAGCAGATAAATAAAGATATGAATTTACATTTTTAAAAATGCTGTATGGTTTTCTGCTATTCATCCCTTCAGAGTCACCTCCCTCTTGTCCCTTATTCTCAATGGGGAAGCTAACTATAGACAACATTCACAGGGCTCTGGTACCCATAACTTCTGGTTGTTTTTTTATTGCCTTGGCCACTCTAGCTTATTCACCTCAAATTACCTATGAAGTCTAATTTGATTTAGCTGCATCTCTCAAAATGATGAATCACCATGTCACTGTCTCCCAATCTGGGATGTGCTCACTGCTTTCCTATGGCCTGAGGGTGGGAAAACCTTATGTTTCACAGAACGCACCCCTGTATAAATATTTCTTAATATGTAAAGATTCTTCAAATCAATATATTTTAACATACCATCTGCTTCTGTTGTAACCTGAATTGATTCACAAACAATTCTCTACAAATGAATTTATAATTTTCTCAAAATTGTAACCTTTTAAAACTTGTTTTAAAATGTCTCCAAGTGAAAATATGGTATTTAAAAAAAATAGAATTGTATAGGCACACTTGTACTATTATATATTGAACATAAAGCATATAATGATTGAAACAATGTAGTAATAATTTAAATATTAGAAAGGTAAAGGACTGGAATAGAAAGTCTAAAGAAAAAGCTCAAGTGTGTGGGGCGTGGGGTGGGAGGGGGGTGATCTGACAATTAAGTTCATGGACTTGCCACCATATGCTAACATTGGCAGCACTATGCAAACAGGTCAATAAGGTTTCATTACCTTAGTATATCTGTGTCTCACAGCTGTACTCATATCGATGTTTGGTGGTGTCTTGCAGAGTGGCACTCATTACTGTTGTTGCCTGCTTTTGTGTGCCATTGCAAGCGTGTCAGACCTTGAATTTCAGCAATGAACAAACATTAAATTTCTTATTAAACTTGGCAAGAGTGGAAGTGAAATCAGGGACATGTTAATCCAAGTTTATGGGGATAATGCCATGAAGAAATGACAGTGTACAAATGGATCAAACATTTTTCTGAGGGGAGAAAAAGTATAACTGATGAAGAGAGGTCAGGGCAGCCATTAAAGAGCAGAACTGACAAAAGCATTGCAAAAGTTCATTGAATTGTGCATCAAAATTGTCAGCTGCCAAAAGCACAGCAGACCAAGTAAACATCAAAAGAGAAACAGAAAAATCTTAACTGAAAATCTTGGTATGAGAAAGGTGTGTGCAAAAATGGTCCCAAAGGAGCTCACTGGTGAAGAAAAGCAAAGGGGAGTCAAAGTTTGCCAAGACCTTTTGCAGAGACAAGATGAATTTTGGGGCCTTATTACCACTGGTGATGAAACGTGAGTGTACCAATGCAATGCTGAAACAAAGCATCAAAATGCAAAATGGAAGTCAACCAATTCTTCATGACCAAAAATTTCCATCAGTTTAAATCAAGAGTCAAAATGGTTGCTAACCGTTTTTTATATCAGAGGGATTGTTCATTATGAATTTGTATCAACTAGACAGTCAACCAAGTTTATTATTTGGAAATGCTGAAAAGGCTGTGTGAAAAAGTTAGACAAAAATAATCTGAACTTTTGGCCAACAACTCATGGCTCTTGCATCATGACAATGCACCAGCTCACATGGCACTGTCTGTGTGGGAGTTTTTAGCCAGTACATAACTAATTGTGTTGGAACACTCTCTCTGCTCCCCTGATCTAGGTCTCAATGACTTTTTTTTTAACCTGAAGATACATGAAATATTGAAAGGAAGATATTTTCATGACGTTCGGGACATCAAGGGTAATACGATGACAGCTCTGATAGCCATTCCAGAAAGAGTTCTTAAACTGCTTTAAAGGGTGGACAAGATGCTGGTGTCAGTACATTGCTTCCCAAAGGGAGTACTTCGAAGGTGACTGTAGTGATATTCAGCTATGAAGTATGTAGCACTTTTTCTAAGATGAGTTTCTGAACTTAACTGTCAGATCTGGTGCAGATGATGGGGAAAGAGGAAAAAGAGAGACCAAGACAAAGAGATTGATTGATTGAATATAATGTAATATTATATACAGACCTTTTCCAAAAATCAACATTTCAAAAAAAATTTTTTTAATTTTAATGGCACCCGCTCATCTAATTGTAAAATAGAAATAATAAAATAGAGAAGCTAATTACAGTGTAAATATAGCTATATTTTAAATCATGAGAAATCCAGTCTGAGCCTTGGGCATTCACTTTTTTTTTTTTTTTTTTTTTTTGTATGTGGGTACTTCCCTGACTGGGAATCGAACCCAGGCTGCAGCACTGTCAGCACCGAAGCCTTAAGCCACTATACCACCAGGGAACTCCCCAACATTCACTTCTTAAGAGAATGAGGAGGTGAAAAGAAACCAGATTTTGTGTCAGCAGTAGTATTTTCAACAATGGTAATTGTATAAATAAATCTTGACATATTCAGTTGAGATCACTGTAAATAGCTGATAAAAATAAGATATAGAAAATGATAAAAATAGTAACAATTTAAATAAAATAGGTGATATAATACCTTAAATATACTATCATTTTTATTAATCTGTGTGTTTGTACATAAATACCTGTATATGTATTATATATAAATGTTATATTGTAAGATGGGTTTACTACATTTGTATATGATTATGGTTGTCTCTATTTTGGAAATGTCTATAATAAACATGTGTTGTTGTTATAATATCCAATAGATGTAACAAAATACAAAATTAAAAATAAAATAAACTACAAAATTGAATCAAAATCACTGTTTGTTCAGAATAAAAGCTCCATAGAATTAGGTTGACAAAGTAGGATTAAAGAAGCCTAGAATAACAGACATGATGATACCAACCATTAGTTAAATAGGTAAGTGAAAATTATAGGTTTTGTGTTATTGATGTTTTATGGTGCAATTAAATTTGAATTTTTTTATAATTAGGTTATAAATCTGAAAGAGAAGGAAGACTTCTGTCTTAGAACTTACCTTATTATAAATGGACTATGAGCAACTGATTCTTTAAAAGAAACATACAATACAGTTTAAAAAATTATTTTACTTAATAATACAATTTTTAAGAATCCTATGAAGTTCACAGCTTAATTTTCACAATGTGATTACTAATATGTAACCACAATCCAATTTTAGAAATAGAACTTTTCCAACACCATCAAGATCTCTAGTATGCCCTGTCTCAGACAAAAATACCCACAAATAACTGCTATATTATTTATATCACCATTGATTACTTTTCTTTTCCTTGGTTTTGAACTTTATGAAATGGAATCATTGAATATGTGATTTTCTGTGTCAAATTTCTTTAATTAAACATTAGTTTGGAAATATTTCAATTTGTTGTGTTTAATAGTAGTCTGTTCATTTACATAGCTTTATAGTATTCTACTTCCTATATGAATATATCCACATTTATTTATCTATTCTCTTGTAGATGGATAGTGTATGGTTTTTATAAATTGTGTTGCTATGAACCTCCTTGAATATGTCTTTTAATAAAGTTAGGAGTATGTTGTTGGGCACTTTCATTCAGCAGTAGTGTTAAATAGTTTTATTTTTAGGAAATTATGCTTTCATTCATACCACATGAATGTTTTATTTCATTAATAATAGCACCATGTGCTATTGTCTCTTAATGAACACTTCTAGTGGGTGTATAGTCATATCATATTTTGTTTTAAATTTGCATTTATCTGATGAGGAAAGTGGTTAAGTAAATTTTCATTTTTATCTATAATTTGCATATGATCTTTTATAAAGAACCAGTCTTTGGGCCATTTATCTATTGGACTTCCATTTGTTGACTTATTGGTTTAAATGTATCTTGTTGATGTGAGGTCTCTGTGAGCTATACACATTTTTCCCCCGATGGTGGTTAATATGTTTGCATTCTTGAGGGGCAATTCTTCTGTTTTCTGTTTTTTTGTTTTCTTTTTTCTTTTTTTTTTTTTTTGTAGTTTCCTGGCTGGGAATTGAACTCAGGCCGTGGTGTTGAGAGCACCAAAACCTAGCCACTACACCACCAGGGAACCCCCTCCAATTCTCCAATTCTTCATTTTAATAAATTCTAATTCATTATTTTCTTTGAAATAATAATGTTTTTTTATTTTCCCTTTGCTAGTCTTTTCTGTCCCACAATCACATATATGGCTATATCTTTGTATGTTTTCTTTTAGTGGCTTTATTAAATTTCTCATTTAGAAATACTGTTTGGATATTAACTTTGTTTAAAATAAGAAATAGGGGTGAAGCATTTTTTTCTATATGGATATTCAAATATCTTGGCCATTTAGTTTTTGAAAATCCATGTAGGTGGATCTACACAGTTCAAACACATGTACGAGAATTTCAAGGGTCAACTGTGTTCATTTTATATACTTACACAAATGTATTCATATATATATATTCATAGACCCCTATCTATAGCAACCTGCCTCCCTATATGGGTGTTTGTGTGTATATTTGTACACTTTCATGTTTGTGTATGTATATGTGTATATAGACAAAGTTCCATACATATACATGTTTTTAATATATACATTATGAATGTAAAATACATATATATCTTATACACACACACACACACACACACACACACACATGTTGTTACTTATTAATTATAAACAAGAAGTTATTTTTCTCCTTATTGCCATGAAATGCATACTCTTAAGGCACACAATACTTTTTATTAGTGAATAAATTTAGTTACTGAAAAGGAGTAAACACAGCTCTGTTACCTTTTATAGGTATTGAATATTTTGAATATTGTAATATTTGCAACCACCATGTGACATTGATAGGACAGATTTACTGCATATATTGAGGAGGTGACTTCTACATTAGAAGTCCTGTGACATCTAAGACCAAACAGTTGGAAGAAAAGGGTTTAATTTATTCACCAGACTGGTTCCACTACTTTCAACCTCACTGATTTTAAAATAAAATGAGAAATTACTAATTTCATAATAATAATGAGCAATCTTAATAATCTAATCAGGGTAGCAGATACAGTGAAGTGAATATAAATGTATATACCTAGTACCACTACAGTTTTTAAAAGTGTTTGAATGACAGACTATTGCTATCTTTAGATTGTTTGACTTTGAGGAATAGTAGATAGACGTGGACAAGGCATGCATTAATTATTCTGGCAATAGAACAAAAGTTAATATTAGGATTTGCATCTCAACTATTGAACATAATTGACATCTAGTGCTTTTTCAAGCTAAGAAAGTGTAAATAATGTTCCATTAAAAATATAAGCCTCAAAATTACAGAATAAAGTAAGTTATTATAACATTATTGAACATTACCATTACATTAAAAATGAAGGGCAAAGAACAATCAGTATTCTTAAAAGATTTATTTAGCACTATTAAATAAATTCATATAAAATATTAATGACAATTGTTCTTAGAAAAATTAGTCCAGAGTTATCACTAACCTTATTAAATAATATTAGAAAGAGTTTATAATTTTTCTATTATTCTTACATTTCTCTGAATTTAATTAAGGGAATGCATTTGTTGACCAAGTAGCAAGGCAATTGTTTATCACAATGTAATTAAGGGGGGCAGACCAATGTAAAATAATTTTTGAAATTAGAATTATTTGAATTTGGGATCATAATAGTGTTTCCTATATTCTATACAAATAACGGTATTCAAAATATAAAAGTATGAAGGCCAAAATAAAAGTCAGTTCTTTATATATCTATTTAATTGCTTTTGATTGCAGTTTAACCCTATTTCTGTCTTATTATTACACTTTGATCAGAACACACATTTCAGATTCATCTGGAGTTCTGTCTTGGACTTTTTCTCTTGCATGAGTTCTTGTTCTTTCTTTTTTTAAAAAAAATAGGCTACATTTTAATTAAAGAAGTGACTATGGTGGGAATCCACCTACTAATTTTGAACGATAAATTTTCTAACAATATCAGAATGTAATGGACTATGATTCATGAATTTCAGACCATTTTCTGTCATCTTTCTCAATACCTTGTGAGCTTACTCATTCTGGCTTTGCTCCAGTTATTTATACGATGGAGATAAAAGTAATACTGATACATTTGAATAAAATAATTCATAGAATGAGAAGAGCTCCAATGGGGCTGGAGCCTAATGAATGGAAAAGACAGTGATAGAAATGAAATTGGAGAATTGGTGAGAAACAATGGCAAGAAGCTATGAAGCAAGAAAAAGTCATTTTGAAATTAATTCTAAAAAGGCACTATAAAAAGGAATTGGCTGCAAATCTAATAATGAAAAATATCTTTGGGTTAGGGTTAGGGTTAGAAAAAAATAAATAAAAGAAAAATCTTTTATGAAATTTTTTAAAAAGAAAAACAGCACACTATACAATGTAACTATTAGGTTATTAGTATTTAATGGGATCCTGATGATTAGAGAATTAATTGGTTAAAATATAGAACTAGAAAAATATCCCAGAATGTAATATGGATAACCAGAAGGAAGAAAAGAGAGAGATACAGAACATAAGTTCAGAACCTGAAAAACTAGTCATACAAGAAATTCAGGAGGAAGAATAAATGGGGATTATTTGTGAGTATTAAATAATATAGGTGATCCATCAAATAGACACAAACAAAACTTAGGAATTAATAAGATCTTTATAAAATCCATGTGAATATTTGTAGACTGTTAAAGCAGTTGAAGAATATCTTATCCTCACCTCAGAGAACTTTGTTAAACATAATAGATACTTTCTCTGAGTTGATTTGGCTAGACTATGTAGAACTTAATTTAAAATTTATATTTTGATTCTTCTTGCTTGCCAAAAGCGAATTTCATAAATTACTGTATCTGGAAATCATGTGCCACATGCAGACATTCTGCAAGATCCTGTGTCACATAACAAAACCGGCATTGGCCTGCGTTAAAATTGTGCCTCATTTGCTCACTTTGGAGACTTATTGCTATTTGTTCTGTCTGCTCCTCCTTCTGTTTTTCTTGCCACTGATTACAACCTGATTCCTGGAGGTGAGTATTCTTATTCATTTCACAGTAATTAATGGTGCTGTGAATCAGAAGCATCTGACCCAAGTACGGGACATCCCTTTCTTTGATATACAAAATACTGACCATAAAGAAAGAACCTTTATTCACAAATGTGTATTTTGCTTGAATCCTCAAACTGATGTCTTCTACCAAATAGCTTCCCAATTTTTTGGCTTGACAGACTATTGTTTGCCTTTTGTTTAACTGGTTAGTCAGGCTGTCCATGGAGCCTTCAAATAGTAAAGATCATTGGCTAAAAGGTTAAACAATCATGAATTTTTTTAAATTAGGGTAAGAGAAGACTTGCTGGATTCAAGGTGTTATAGTGATCCATACAGATGTGTAAAGGCAAAATAAATAACAAAAACATAAACGTATAATTGTTTCTGATATGCCAAAGAATATAACCTAGAAAGAAATCTAAAAAATAAAATATTTTTGAAGAAAGTAATTTTACAGTCTTTTTTAACTCAATAAGTTCACAATAATTGAAATAAATTTCTATTCATATATTATACACTGTTAACACAAGGGAGACTCCGTTTTTTTTTGATTTGTCAATTGCTTTCTTATAAGTGTGGCAAACAAAAGGGCTTTCACAATAGTTCTGCATTACATAAAATTTGGAGACCATCAAATGAATGTAATTATTTTAGCACTCTTATTTGTATTAGGTTGAATAGCAAACCTTTGTAATACTTTTCATTCATTCTAGGAAACCAAAAGATGGTTTAATCATAAAAGATATCAAAAGAGTTATATTTTTCAATCTAGAGTTTGAATTTGGGAAAGACATAGAGAAGAGTTTTTAGAAGAGACAAGATATGCACTTAAGGTATAAATGTCTAAAAAAGAAATATTTACAGTTAATATTTTCACAATGTACAGAAATAAGAAATAATTAGTAGTCAAGTTTATCTTTAAAAAATAAAGAAGCAAGATCATGACAAAAGAAGAGAAAGTTAAAATATTTTGATTCAAAAAAGAAAACTCTGTTATATAAGCACAAACTAGTCATTTCAGAAAAATAAAAAGCAAAATTATCTTTTTTTTTTACCATTCAAGTAATAATTTTCTGTAAAGAATTTGTAAGTCACCTTTCTTTTCCTAATTGTAATAACATAAATATATAACCTGACCCACACTCACATAGATATTTAAGTATACATAAACATACAAATAGATGATTAATTTAAAACTTGCAACATTTTTAACAACTATCACTATTTTAAATAGGCAATATTATTTCATAAGATATTTACCACCTTAATAAATCATGAATATTTTCTCAACAAAAAGAAAATTTTCTACACATGTTTATATATTTCTGTAAATGAGGATTATTGCAGTTTCAATACTTCTATAATTTCAAATACTCATATTAATTAAAACTTTAACCAAAGCAACTCACTTTGTTTTCTCCAAACACAACAGAAAACTAAATGAGTGGGAAACATGTACTGTCTAATTTTTTTCCATGAGCAAACATTTCATATGACTTAAATACTAAATTTGCAAAAATAAATGTATTCATAATAACATTTGAAAACATTTATACAAAGTGTTAAACCCTTCCAAAGATATAAATTACAACTACGTTCAGTGATCACTGATTTGTATTTTATTCTTATTTAGAAATTGGAAAGATATCCTAACATTATATTTTAATTAATTCAGTTTAACATTTGGCTAAAGCTTTAAAATCAATAAAAGGACCTGTATATACAATTTTCATTAAGAGTATTTTTTATTGTTTGTATTATTATGAGAATGTCACAAGCATAATCTCTTTCAAAATATTCCTTATTACAATTCCATATAGCTCAACCTAAATTTATATCAATTTAAAATCTTTTTAAATTTAGTTATTTAAGTACAGATTATATATAATCTTATATTGGTTCTACTAATTTCATGTATACAATATAGTGATTTCAAATTTTTATATAATACCTTACAATGTGAGCACTCCACTAATTCTAGTAACCATCTTTTACACTGTAACTTACCACAATAATTTTGACTATATTTCTCTTTTCTTTTTCACCCATACCCTACCTCCTCCCTTCTGATAACCATCCTATTTTAAAATATTTAACAGAAGAAAACAATTATAATTGACCTATAAGATCAATGTAATTTAGGAGGTTTTCATAAGTAATTTAACTCTATCCTTGTCATAGTAGAATATCATGATTATGTTATTTTTAATATAGTAAAACTCAGGAAGAAAAGTAAGAATGGTCTTTGAATCAATATTACTAACTTATTTTAACTTGCTTAATTGAATATCTATTATCTCAATTACATGCAATATTATTTTAACATTATTTGTAAACTTTTATGTTAATAACCCCAATATAAGGACTATTTAAGTCATGCCAAAATCTAAGTGTTCTGCTCTTCTTATTTTGAAACATAATAACCAAGGCCATAATTTTTAAAATATCACAGTTTAACTCATTCTCTCCCCTGAGTTAAAGCTTTTAGAAGGAAGATAGTAAAAGATGTGGAAAGATATAGAAAGTATTATAAATTTGTTATTTTTATTGTTACTTTTAACAAGAACGTAGTGATTAATTTTTTACTCTTTCTTTTACAATACTGACAAATATCCATGTTAAAAAAATAAGTTTTTGTTTTTCCCTTTCTAATTAGTTATTTCCAGGAAAATTTTTGTATGCTCCAGCTCTACTAAAAGAATGGATGGATTGGTAGAGGTAAGAGAGCAGTAAAAAAAAATTAACAAGGACATGTCTGAATTTTTAAATAAATTTTTCACTTTCTGTCTTCGGATTTAGGAAATTCTTGACAATGGCACAGAGATCTCAATGTGATCCAGACTTAAGGTCCTCATTTTAGTCAATATCTCCTTTGAATGAAAATTGCATTCTTAAGAAATACTGATTTTATTTATTGTTGTGACAAAATAAGATCAATTCATATAATGTCAATAAAATAATCAGAACCCAAGAAATTTACCTTCAGATTATGGAAAAGATAGCCTTCCCTTTGAATTAGTAGAGACGCTAGGGGTCTCAGAGATATGCACTATTTATTACCTACCTACTCAAGGGCTCTGGTTCATGACGTCATGATTTACGACAATAATGATTTCAGACAAATCTTAATGGAAGCACTAGTTTGGTGGATGCCCATCAGTCAAAGAGCACCAGGAATATATTTGCAGTCAAAGAAAGATGAATTTATTAACCTGCCATGGATACAAGAATTTTGCAAAGAAACAATGGAATATCTCTGCAAGAGGTAGTCGTAAGATGATCATGATTATATGATTATGACTTATCATAGGCAATTTTTAATACAAGTAAAAGAAGAAAAAGTCTGTCATGAATGGCAACCTGTTAGGAATTGTACTAATTGGGAGATTGGATATATTAATAATTTTAAGGCTAATGTTCCTGTCAGAAATGAAAGAATAATCATACATTGTAACTGGAAGAACAGTATGTTTGATTATTTATGTGATAGCACAGTGTACTTGGTTCTGTGCTCAGACATGATTGAAGAGTCATCTTGCTTTTTTCTTGTTCTACATACCATGGTAAAAATAAGTCTGTCTGATTATTGATATTCTTTAGAAATTGATCAAAAGGAATGATTAATCAAATGATCAGAAGAAACATCATGACCTCACAATGAGTTTCCAGGGGCCATAAAGGGGTGTTTTTTCTTGTTATTGGTCTTGGTTCTTTTGTTTTTGCTTTAGTATTGTTATTCTCAGGCTCTGAAATGTGTATTGTGAGCTAATATAGAAGGTGAAGTTTAGGTTCCCTCTAAAATTTTGATTTTCCTCATATTGTTAATTCAACTCTAACAATTGTAAAAACATTTTTATTATCACTAAATGAAATACTTCCACCAAAGTTATTATAGAAGAACTGGACTGACCTAAAATGGCGACTCAAATTAAGCAATCTGTTCTATCACATCTACTGTGTTCACTCTAATTTTTTTTCAAAACTATTTGAATCACCTCAGAAAAATCTACCTTGCTTCAGGAACAACATATAACTCATTCCTATTGTGGTAAATAATATGCATACTACCAATACCGTTTGTGATCCACTAACCCACTAAGGTACTACTTCTTTGGCAGAAAACGCTTCAAGTAGTTAAAATCAATTTGCCTAGATGTTTTTATAAATTTAGATTAGATAGATAATGATAGATAGATGATGATAATAATGACAATAATAGATAGATAGATAGATAGATAGATATAAGAAGAAATACATGCAGAAATACCATTTAATCAAGGTAATGATTTTAAAAAGAAAGAAAAAAGAAATTACCTAGGTAAGCATAGTGAAGCTGCTATAAACAAAGATGGAGAGAAAGTCTGAAATCAGCAGTTGGAGGTAAAAGAAGATTGCCTACAAAGGAATTTCAATTAATCTAAGAGCTGAATTTTCAAGGGCAAAAAGGGAAGTCAGGAAAATTCTTATATCTGTAGTGTGCTAAAAGAAAATACATTTCAACCTTGAATTGTTGTAATCAGTGAAACCATCTTTCAAGAACAAGTACAGAACAAGGACAGAACAAAAGTAGAATAAAGACATTCTCTGACCAAAAAATAAAAATAAAAACAGATAATTTCCCACTTCATATAGTCAACAAAAATGAATAGGGGCAGTTACTTACAAAATAGGGTTAAAATTAATTGAGAAACAATGATGAACCTCAACATTAGAATAAATTGACATAAAAAGACAAAATAGAAAACATAAGATATTAGAAACAAATCAAAATGCTGAATTTAAAAAACATACCTAAAATATAACAAAATATTTTGACTAATTTCTAAATATTATTATCTTGGTGCATACTAAATTAATGATTATATATAATCATTAATATCAAATAAAATAGAAGTTATAGCATTATAACTTACTACCATAAGAAAAATATTCAAAAATCCAGGAACTAGCCCCCCAAAAAATAAAATAAAATAAAATTATTGCATTTATAGAAAATGATCCTGTAGCTAACACATATCTAGAGAAGTTACATTCATTTAAAATATAAAATAAAATTGTAGTTCATATATTAAAATCAAATTATAATTTACATTTAAAAGAGTTAGAATTAAACATTTAGAAATGTATTACTCATCAAAACTTTATAGAGAGTCTTACTGGAATGTCAGATTTTTTAAAAGGATACAATGCCTAATGATGGCTAAGATTTAGAACAACGTAACAAAATATGTAGTAACAGAAGCCAGAGGAAAAAAAACATATATAATTCTGTGGATAATCAGTTCCAAAATAGTGATGCCCTTTAGGCAATGTGGACTGGCAGTAAGAGGACTGAAGGGAACCTACTGGAGTAATGAAGATATGTTATATCTTCATCTGGGTAGTAGTTACATGGTTGTATGCATTTCTAAATATTCATCAAGCTAGAACCTTAACACTGTACACTTTGCTTTATAAAATTATGCCTCAATTAAAAATAAAATAAAAATATTCAAATGCTGCAGTATAGTGGGCTTAGAAAAAACTAATGAGAAAACACTAAAGTAGAGCATAGAGGAAAATTCAAGAAATATGTATAAGAAAAGGAGGAAAAACTGAACAGTAGGAAAAAAATTGAAGAAATTAAAAGAAGAAAAATAATAATGGAAACTCAGTGGAAACAATCACATTAAATATGCAGATTTTATTTTGTAAAGTGTAAGAAAATATTGAAATATCTCTTCAAAATTAAGTTAGTAAAGAACAAAACATGTATTTTCAATAACAAAGAAGTCTTTACTAAAGGTTTGAAATTATTCAAATATTTAAAAGGATATTTGATGAAAAGTTAAAAGAAAAAAATACAACACATCCAACTTGACTGAACTGAAATAATCTGTATTTTGTCATGTATAATGCACACTTTTTTGCCCAAATTTGTGAGTGAAAAATAAGGGTGCACATTATACATGGGTAGTACTAATTCTGTATTTAGTTTTTAATTATTTTAATTATGCTTATGAGTTAAAAGTGTAACTCTAGAAATCAATAATTAAAAAACTAAAAAGTACCTTTCCCAAAAAGTTTGGGCCAAAAATGTGGGTGCCCATTATACATGGCAAAATACAGTAAAAGCAGAATGCTTCTGTAATTATTAAGGAAATTGAGTGTCTATTCAATTTTTTTTCATAAAGAAATTAACAAGCCAAAATAATTTTAATGTCAAATTTTTACTACTCATTCAAGTAACAGATGATGTTAGGTTTATACAATCTATTCCCCAGACTAAAGAAGGAACATGCCCCATCAATGTTAGGAGGTTAGTGTATTCTTGAGTCAAACCAGATAGGAACAACGTAATGCAGAAAAAGTATATGCCAATGTCATTCACGGATATAGAAGCAAAAATGCTAAAGTATTAGCAAATGATCACAGCAACATGTAAAACACATATTACCACCTGATCAATTTAGAGTCATAACAAGAATTCAATTTTGGTTGAAAATTTCAAATAAAATAATATAAGCAGGCACATTTACAAATTAAGAAGAAAAATATAATTATCATAATACCAAAATTGGGTAATAAAATTTAGCATCCTAATCTTGATAAAACCTCTTAGCAAGCAAGGAGTAAAAGGATTTATTTACAAAGTAAAGATTGTTTTACAAAATTTACTATAAACATTATACCTAGCAGTTAAACTTTCATTTTTAAAGATTAGGATTGAGATACAGGTGTGAACTATTTACAATTCTGCATATTATTTTTTTAAGAAATCCTAGACAGGATCTCTTTAAAACTTTAAAACAAAGTTTTAAAAGGGTGAAATATATTATGATTACTTGCAAATGAAATTATTGTATACAAAGGAGGAACCCCCCCCCAAAAAAAAAAAGCCTGTAGTACAGGCTTCCCTCTCTCGGAGAGTGTTCTAGGAACCCTGCATCAGGGTACCACCAAATGGTGCTTTTGTAAGAGTTTGCGTTTGGCTTCAGTGAATTTTGTTTTTAGGGGACTCTTTCAATGTATTTGCTCATTTCATGATGGATGATATACACAAACTACACGTGGCATGACAATGCACTTTCCGATACCACCACACTGACTGTTGAACGGTTTTTCACCAGAAACACATGACCCCCATGCCCCACCCTCCCTCCTTATTCACCCAATCTCAGCCCAAGAGATTTTTTGTTTGTTTTTTTTTCCTGGATCATAATAAAAGACCCCAAAGAGAAACGTTTTGCTAATGTAAGAGAGACGAAACAACAACAAAAAAGGAAGAAGCACTAAAAGACATCAAAATTGATGAGTTCAAAAATTGTTTTGAGCAGTGGACAGAGTGTCTCTATAGGTAGGTATATAGCCTCAAACAAAGTAGTTTGAAGGTGACTGAAGATTAAATATGTAAGAATAAACACGCAGTTTTTATAAATAAATTCCACTTGGGGGGCACCCCTTATACATAGTATATTAGAGGAATTTACATATAAATTACTTGTGTTCATAAGAGAGTTAGAATGTTTGATCAGCAAAAAAAATCAATACATGTCACCAATCATTTATTTTATTCTAACATTTCCAAATGATGTTCCAAGTTCTTTATTATGCTCCAAAGTTGTCAACATCAATATTTTTTAAGACAGAAATAAAAATATAAAGTATCTAGGAGTAAATTTAGCTAATGATGTAAAAGGCCTTTAAGGACAAAATTATAAAACTTCATTGAACAATATGAAAGGAGATATGCCATTAACAATTGTAAAGATGACCATTTTTCCCTACAGAATAAAAAGATAAAGTTAATAAATATAACGTAGTACATTTATATAATATAATATCATATGGCAACAAAAATGATCAACTCTTGCATAAAAGTGTTAAAATAGAAAAATATAATTTTCAAGAATAAAGACAAGCTGTAGGATAATACATATGGGGCATGTTTTTATAAAGTGAAACAACAGGCACAATTTTATAAATAAACATTTTATTTAAAAATAAGGACCTATATTGGTTAACTTTTAGCTGCACCCAATACCCATACTCAAGATTTCAGTTTTCATTTGTTTTTCATGTAACTTCCCAACACATAAAATACCTAGGAATAAACTTAACAAAAAAATGTGAAGGACCTATACACTGAAAGCTATAAAACATTATTTAAAAAAATTGAAGACGATACAAAGAAATGGTAAGAAATTCTATATTCGTGGACTGGAAGAATCAACAGAGGCCATATTACTCAAGGCAGTATACAGCTTTAATGCAATCCCCATAAAAAATCCCAATGTCACTTTTTAAGATAATAGAACAAAAATATCAGATTGAAATGAAATCACAAAAGACCCCAAATATCTGAAGCAATCTTGTCAAAGAAGAAGACTGGAAGTATTATACTCCCCAGCTTCAATTTATATTGCAAAGTGATAATATTCAGAACAGCATGGTATTTTCAGGAAAACAGACACACATACACATATCTCTAGGCTGTAAGATAAAACAGTTGTATTACTAGCCTTGTTTGTTTGTTTCTCATCTCTGAGAGATCACTATACTTCATTGCCTTGTAACTAATCTCTTGAAAGCCATTGGTTCATATAGAAAATCTGGATTTTTAGTTGTTCAACGGGAGTTTAAAGGAAACGCTTATTTCATTGCGGAAGAAAGGAGAAACTTGTTGTATCTACTAAATGACTGTTTAGCAAGATATTCGCTTCTACAATGAATTTCATTTTTTTTCAGTGTTTTCATATATAGCTCCATTATTTTTTAGCACTAATTGCTGCAGTAGAACTATTGTAGCAATCCTAATTTTCATTAGACTAGTTGATATATTTATTTTTTCTGATATTTATTTTAAAATGCTTCTTTATTCCTGGTGTTCATTGTCTCAACATGTGACTAACCATGTGTAATTGTTTTCTATTAATAAACCAAGTGCTTTTTCAAGTCAATACCTCTCTAAGAAATATACTTATGTTACAAATATTGAGTTTTAACTCTAAATATCACTTCTTCACTTTTTCCTTCATTCTCCATCCTCAAATTTCTCAGATAAATACTGGCTTCTAAATTTATCCTTTCACTTACATGCTTTTTAAATATTTTTATCTTTTTTTCTCTTCTGATGTCTTATTCTTAAAGTTTATTCCTTCTATACATTTTTAAATTTAAAGGTTGCATTTTTTATGTGGAAGACATTTAATTGGTTCACTTTCATATTCCATTTGATCATGTTATTATTTCACCATTTCTTATTTTTTATGGATGTGATTTCTTCATCTATTTCTTTGAAAATAAATTTAAAATACTAGACTTTTCTTTATAATTCATGAGCAAAATATGTTAGTGCTTTGTTACACTTTTATTATCTTTCATACAGATTTCAATTTTTACTTTTTTCGTATATTTATTTTAAGTGGGAGGTGTTTACACTTTTGTTTCACTTTTATTTTATTTTCCCCATTCTGTCCTACTGTGCTCACCCTTCTTATATAGGGATGGGGCTGCATTGCTCATGGACAACCACTTTCTTGGACATTACACTTTGCCAGCCTTATGTTGACAGATATTTTAGATAGAATCTCTGTGATAGCTGATAATTATTGTTCGTCTCTGTATTATTCTCCCTCCTTAGATTCAGAGTTCAGTAGCGATAGGTTACTTAATAAGAGCTGATACATCAGATCCCAGTTTCAATCTTGAGACTATCTCTGGTACTAAATTCAACACGAACCCATTATATTTCTCTTTAACCTTCTAGAATCAAACCTCTACCACACTTTCCTGCTTTATGGCACAGTAGACTCAATGCTTAGTCTCAGTCGGGACTTAATTTATTCTTTCTTTTCCTAATTTACAAAGATATTGTCTCTACATCTGCTTATATAATTTTTTAAACTATCTCAGCTAAAACTGTTGTGTCTATCAAAGAATAGACTTATTACACTGTCATTTCCATATAATTTTAACCAGATTATTTGCAATAATAAAACCAATATGCCAATTAACAATTGTATAAATAATACTTTCATTCATTTTTATATTTTTCTGAAAACATTAAGAAAAAAAGCCCTGTGAGAAATTCACAACAAAGTTGACTTTCTAGCCTCTCTTGCCTTTTTACTGTGAATTCATTTTGTAAACTAGGAGATATACATTAAAATTTTTTCTTGTACAAATAATGATTTCTAAAATCCATTTTCTCAAAGAGAAAATCATAAAGAGGTCAACAATTTATAATGTGAAACACAGAAATTAGACTAAAATACCTTAGTTATGTATAGATGCCTACTTCCACAGAATTAGTTATAAAAGTACTTTTTCAAACTTCTAACTTAGAAAGTGTGTATCCAATTAACCATTGCCTTGAAGGCTTTTCTACTTGCACCTCTTGAAGTAGAGGTCAAACACAAGAATTAATTGGAAATTTAAGCTTAGAATTTAAGGACAAATTAAAGGATAGCTATCAGAAATCTGTTTAGTTATAGATACCTTGTAATTTGCCTGAAACTATAGTCTACCAATGACTTAATGTGAAGTAGTAATTTTATATTGACTAACAACATAACACAATGTATAAAAGATATATTAGTTGAATTACCACACGCTATATATGGTTTCAGTCTGGTAGGTCTATATGGTGACAGCTTAAAAGTGAAAAAATATATGATGTTAAGAAAATCGCCATAATTGTTATTTAACCTACCTAACAGGATAATCAACCCTGAGCACAAAGTCAACCATACTCTAATATGCAGCTCAACTACAGGCTACTATTTAAAAGGATAACTTACGGATGTCTAAGACTATTATTCTCTTGACTAATTTATCACCACTGACTTTATCTATCCCATCGAATTTCACAATAAAAATGGCTCTTTCCAAATAAGGCAGTGACATTAGTTTGTTTCCTATCATTTAGTTACTTTTACAGTCTCTCTGAAATCACCACACAACCAAACAAAAAAATAAAAATTGAATTAGCTTGTTAAAGTGTGTGCTTAGGTCAAATTGGAATAAGACAAAAAAAGATTCTGACTGTCTTTAATGTTTCCTTTGTTCTTGGGCATTGACCCTCCCTTTTATTGAAAGGAATGAAAAACAATCCCTGCTGACTCTCTTTTTTATTCTACTACTTTTCTGTTATAATTATCTTTATAGAGTACAGATGCCCAGATTTGTGGTGAATACAAGTGCAGACAATATTGCTCTTAACCCTTTCCCTGCGATGTACGAATATATCCAAATGAGTATTTCCATCCGCTGACTGTGGCCAGCGTTCAAATTTATTCCAGAAGCTCACAAAAACTTTTTCAGTGTGAAAATGTTTCAAGAACTTTCCTCCATGTACAAAATTTTAAAATACCTTTTCCTATGGCTTGCATGATCAACAACAAAGATATTTTGTATGCCATATTGTGTAATATTTTGTAATAAATTTTTATGTCATCAATGTCATTAAAGTCTGATTTATGTATACTTAAATCTAATTGATGCCACTTAGTATGTATTGAGGTTTATTTGGCTAAAATTTAATATAATGGTAAATTTATTAGCATATAACAAATATTTAAAATAAAAATAATGTCATTTATATACAAAGCAGCTAAAAATGCTATTATTAAATGCATAAAATAGTCAAAACATCAACTTTTTATTTTTTGTAGCTTTTTGACACATTTTGAAAAAAAAAAACTTTAAGTCAATTATCACAGTTAAACTGTTAAACAAAGACAAGGAATTCCCACATATCAAATTGTCAAACACACACAAACGCACACACTACATTTTAAAAATCACATGGATATTTCTGTCACTGGGTATTCAGTACTCGGTGATGGTTTGATGAAACTTGTGAACCTCCAGGCCCATGAAAATGCTTCTCAAAATCCCTTGCCCTTTGTCCTCAAACAAATAGTTTACTACGGCCAAATGCCATGACATTTTGTGGTATGTGCTCCTTTTCTTCCTGTAGATAGACTCTGATTTGGAGTGCGGAGAGGGATGAAGTAGCTAAACAGCTTAAGTAAAATAACCTTTTTCTCTGAACAAATGAAATTATTGTTCTTAAAAAAGAGTTTTTTCTTGGAATTGCTGAAAGTCCATTTTATCAAACATATTTGTGTTCCAGTTGGTGACCTTGAGTGTATTAACAAATCATTGAAATATTCTGCACAATTGAAGTTGGAAGTCGAGGAAAATTTTGTAATATTGAACAATCAAATTCCCTTTATTTTTAAGAAGGCTATAAGTTATATTACTAAGAGTTAGCACTATTTTTTATGTCATGTTATTTTATTCACTTTGCCATATAATCTTGCATTACTGATAGACTATATCACAGTTTCTTTACACTTGGTCTTAGCTAAAAGACCTAGAAGCAATTCACAATTTTTTCATATACTCACTTGTTTTAGGATTTTCCATTTTTTGTTTTGAGACGAGTGTTACTGCAATCATTCTTATACACGTCTCCTCTTTTATAGGTGCAGGATTTCTCCAGAGTATCTACCTATGGTTGGGATTGCTGCAGGAATATAATACATGTGTAATGTGACATCAGTTCTTGACCTTGGCAACTAAATGAACAATGAATGCTAAAATTGTAAGTAGCTTTATTTTTATAAACAATTTAGTGAGTTTCATTATATTTTAATTCATTTAACTACATTTTGTTAAATGGTATACTATGTTAGACTATTATAAATTTCAGTGGGCTGTCATACGCAAAGAAGACTATAGAATCTTGGGAGCAGGGAGGAGATGATTCATACAAAGAGATGTTCAGGACAGGCCCTAGTAAGATTGTACTTGATCCCATACTTGAAGAACGTGAAAAAATGACCATGAGAAATAAACCCTGAGAAATCTGGTGGAAGAGACAAGACTCGAAGGCAGTGTTATACCTGGATGTTTGAGAAAGAACAGAGACTACCAAAGGTGCAGCTGTGTGAAGAGAAGAAATAATAGGAAAATAGATCTCAAGAGGTAATGAGAGGTATTTGGGCAGCTCCTAGAGGCCATTGTGCCAACTTTGACTTTTACTCTGCCTGAAAGAAGGAGATATCAGATTATGTTAATCAGAGGAATTATAAAATCTGAAGTTTTTGAAGGATGATGCTGGCATCACACTTGAGAAGAAAGTATAGCACAGAGAGTGGTACATGTGAAAACCAAGTTAAAAATGAACCTAAGAATACACCTTTCCTTTTTTTTGTGTGTGTGGGTGGTTCCCTGACTGGGAATGAGCCCAGGCTGCAGCGTTGAGAGCGCTGGAGCCTAGCCACTACATCACCAGGGAACCCCCTTCTTTTCTTAATATTTGTTGTTGTATGTGTCTTTGGGGAGGAAGAATGCATATACAGGATCCAGCAGAAGTAATGTCCTTTTGACAGTAGTTAATATATTGTTATGTTACAGAATTACATGTTTGCGATTTTGTAATAAAAGATTTGGTATAGACTACCAGCTCATAAAAATGGGCATTACTTCTGTCAGACTCTTGATAGTACCCTCATTTGTACACAGAAAGAAAGCAGTGGACTTTCACTCCACTTTTTTTAGGGAAAACAATATAAAGACACATATATTTGTAAAATAAATAAAGATCTTAACTTCATTAATTCTTAAAACAATATTATACACATGAAGTGATTTCAATAAAATTGCAGCTTGGTCATAATTTTTTTATACCTGAAGGATGACTGGTGGGTATTAAGGGTTAAAACAGTATTGCTATCTGACAATTGACTGAAGATGTTATTGCTTATGCAAGAGTGAACATCAAACTGAGGGAAAATTTGGTCTAATCTTCAAGGCATCTGAATTTATTACTGTAGTTAAAAGTATTTCTGTGCTTCCGAATCTAAATGAGATACTTCTCCAAGGTCTGAGGAGAAAAGTTTTTCCTAGACTCTAATGCTTTTACCAAAGATTTACTTTTTTATTTTTTGCAGAGGTCATTAGAAAAGTTTTTGTCCTTGAAAGGTTAGCTAAGTCTATAGATTTCTATTTGAAGTTGCAAGTGCTAACATTTCAGCTGTAGGTGCTTATTTCTGCTGTGGTATCAGACATTGTTCTTATAAAAATTTTAATCTATATGGTAGAAAATTAAAAAAAAAACTAGTATTATAGAATGTATTACTTTCTGCCAAAGGTTATTCAGGTACTGTTGAATGATGAGGTTAGTTTTTTGAACAGTTGATGTCATTCTCAAGAATCTATGTGACAAAAGTAGCAGTTACAATAGATAAACTTTAAAAATTAGTTGAAGAAGCTGAAACTTCTAAATCTGTTATTTTGATAATTTCAGAGAAAGTGAAAAACATGTACAAACTTTTAGCCAGTTTTAGAAAGCATTAGAAGATGTAAGACAATATTCTTATTTATGAAGAATTCATGTAGATAAATTTCTCTAGGATTTATTAGGAATGGCTAAATAAATTAATATAATTTCAATAAATATCAAATAGTTTTGTGATATAAGATGCTTATGTTTCAGGAATGTATTAATATATTATTTTTCTTTCTTCCTCTTTGTTTCTTCAATCTATCTATAATCTATCATCTATCACCTATGTATCTATCATCTATCTATCTGTTATTTATCTATCTATCACCTATCTATCTTTTATCTTATTTATCTTCTTTACCTATAAAATATAAAGCTAGGGAAAAAAGTAGAGAGTTAAGGTACGTCAAACATAAAAGGTATATTATACAAATGAGCAAGACTTTAAAACTCCAAAAAGTTCCATTGAAACCAGAGACAGTAACGTTGTCACCCACAGTAATGAAGCAGGAAGATGGACAGAGAGAGGCTACAACATTAGATTTCTTCTGCCAGCTCTGTTAGAACTGAAGACAAGAGTGACAGTGGCTAATGTCCAGTAATGCAAATGACAGTTCCAGCTCTAAAACCTTCCTTGTACTGCTGAGCTGCAGGGGTCTGGTCTCTTGTTGCCTCTGATTGCAGTGTGATTTCAGAACTTTTGCTCCAAGCTTCTCATTCTTTGAACTATTTCATATATTTCTAAATTCATTTTCTACATATGTGTCCAGAGTTCATTACTAATGTTTACAACCAGCAACCAATAAAGCCAACTGATGCAAGAGTTAAGGAATGCTTCCTAGATAGTGGTAACTTTTATTTACAATTTGCTAATTTTAATAAGCTTTTAGTTTTTTAAAGTCTGTTCATATGATAAGTTTCCCAACATTTTCTCTAAGAATTTGTCTGAGAATTGTGATTTTATGACAGGTAAAAATGGATTTTATTAAATAATATTATGCTATTTTTTTAACTTCACAATTTTTGAGTAATTCATCCTAAATTCATTTTTCACAGTCAGTAGAGTGCTTTTATTAATTGTTTAATAATAACACACATTTTTATTTCTGTAACTGGGAAATATTTATTCCATTCTTGAGCATCCAATAAGTGAAAATCATCTGTACTTTATTTTGAGCTAAATTTAAGTTTTAATGAATAAAAATTAAAAAGTTATTTTATAAGAAGGAAGTAATATTTCCATTTTCTTTCTCTTCTTTGACTTTTAAACTCTTTATGTGGAACCAAGTATCCACAAACACTAAGGAGATCTGACCTTTCAGTGGCAAGTATAGAATAAGTAGAGGAAACTCAGGGGCACATTTGAAAGGAAATATTCTAAAGATTATTAAGTACATTTTTAAACTAGGGGCAAATGCTTGTGTAGTACATATTTTTTAGTTAAAACTCATTTTTTAACCTAAAAATACAGGAGAATGATTATTGTTGTAAGTTTTCAATAGAAATTGCCTTGAGAATTGTTCCTTTTTGAAGTGGTTTCCTGAGTTGCATAGAAAACTTGCAATGACAAAGGGATTATTATTACTGTATTCACTTTTTCATATTTAACAAACCCTATAAGTGAATATATAGAAAACTAAATACAGTTCCCCTTAGCTAAACTTGTACTTTCACCTTTGCTTAAATCATAATGGAGCATTTAAATTAATGGAATGGTGAGATCCGCATGGATGAAAGTAAAGGTTGAAAACCAGGGCATCCTTGATTTCTTAATTCAAATCCCATCTGATCTCTTCTTTTGCCATAGTAAAACTTTGGCCTTCATATGACCAAGTATAAAACTGTCCCAAATCTAAGTAGAATCTCTTTTTTTAAAATGAATGCTAAACTAAAGCTCTTGAGCATATGAATTATAAAGATGCCCTTATGACCACAGGTTTCATGGATGAAAACAGTGCAAAGTGATTTGGAATAGAAATAGTTACACACGATATACTTTGTTCATTGCATGCACAATTTGCTGGTAATGTTCAATGTCAAGATGCTCTTTACAGAATGTTCTTAAGTACAGCTGTAAATATGTGCTGTGTCTTTTAAATCTTGATTGCTATTGCCATTTTACATAGTAGAGTTGTGAGAATTTCACTGGGGATTTGCATCAAGTTTAAAACATGTCTTTCAAAGATTTTAGTAAAAAATGGAGATAACCAAATCCATGATAATGGTGAGTTTTATCAAAATTGAATAGAAGTAGATTATAACGTGACCTATGATTCAGAAATGCAATAAAAGAAGGTAACAGAGAAAAATGTAATTGAAGAGATAGCTATCCAAGACTAAATTGTCAAATTGATATCATGTAAATGGAAACAGCTACATCAATTAGCTATTTGCCTTAATCAAATAGAAACCTTTTTTCATTTGAGTTGACAAAACAACACATGTCCTAATATTTATTTCTTATCAGCTTCATAAATTAGTTTATTCAAATTATATGTATTGAATTTCTGTTATACATGATGCACAATGATGGATTACAGATTTCAATTAAGTATGATAACTGATTCAAGGTGAAATTACCTGTTGGGTAATAGCTGATGTGACATTATAAATTAAAAGTCAATTTTATTTTTAATTATCCCTTCTAGAGTTAAGATAGCCAATACAAATATTGCTTTGAGCCAATAAATAATTATTTGACTATTAAAATACTTAAAGTATTTTATGTATTTAAAATACATAAAGCAATTATGATGACAAAACAAATCTTTGTCTAGAAAAAATACAACCTGAAATATACTGTACTATATAATAACACTTCAATACAAATTTAAAACTTTCCAAATATATAAATGATATGTTTTGTTTGCTTTCTGGCATACAAAGATCAATACACTTTAATATATGTATAATTTAGGGTAAATTTTTAAAATTCAGGTTAATGCTGCAGTAAATATAGGAATTTATCTTTAGAAAAAATGTTCATAGCTGAAGTATATAAGGGCTGTCCAGAAAGCATCCAGCCATTTAATATGAAAAATAGAGGCATTTATGGCTGGATTTTTCAGACAATCTTCATATATAGAGAGCACATAACATAGCAACTACACATAAACTTTAATATTCTCTTGTAGATTTTGATATTCTTTAATGAATTTGAACATGTAAAGGAAAACTATAATAAGCAAAATAGTTTTGATTGTATTTATATATATATTTTTCTCCTTCTTTTTATAAATAAGAATATAGTCCTTTTTCTCACCACCCCTGAGAAGTAAGTATGTATTATTATGTCCATGATTTAGATGACAAATAGAGAAGTTCAGAGGTTATGGTTCAGGCCACTGATATAATCAGTGGCATATTCACAATATGAATAAGTCATCATAGGCAACTTTGTTCAAAAGCATAAGGCAAAAGTATGTGATTCTCTCTTTTTCTACTCATGAATTTTCCTACTCCTTCCTACTCATTTCCAAAGACTTACAGGAGAGATGTACAATTATGTTTTGTACATATAGCAGAGCAAAAATGTATAAAATCTGAAAACATGAAAATTACAGAATATACTATACTACTATACTATACTATCTAAAACTTGTGGATTTCCCTAGGTAGGCTGAACAAGCTGTTTCCCAAAGGCAGAAAAACAAAAAGATGCAATAGTGTCCTGGGGTGAGATGCTGCAAGGCCATCAAAAGTCTATCCACCATTGCTCCTGTTTAAATTTAGGAGAAGTCCTGCAGGACTCAAAAAAGTGTCTAATATACTTAGACTGAACCCCTGGCTCGTATAACTCAAAAAAGAAGAAGAAATAACTTGCACTAGGCACATGCTAGGAAAATTTAAGAATTTCAGTGACAATCTCCCAGAAAGAAAACAAAAATAGGTCACAGAAAAGAAAGAATCTCTGATCAACATGAGGTTTCTCAGCTATAACCCTGAATGGAAGAATACGATGAGGCAATATACTTAAACTGTTGTAGGTAAAGCACTTTACGTGCATTTAAATGCATGAGTGCTAAATAAAGAGATTCTAGGCACCTAAGTTCTCAGAAAACTTGTACATAGATTGTATCTGGAGGAAAAAAACTGTATTTATAAACAGGCAATGACTAACAAATAGAAACATAGGCATCAGTGTTTGGCAACGCTAGAGAAAAATAAAAGATATGTTATGTTTTTAACTTAGTTGGAGAGTGATCATAGTGATTAAATCTTAATAACACTGATAAGGAAAATATAGAAACACAAGTCAAAAACCATTAGAAGAAAAATAGGACAGGCAGCAATTTACCTTAAAATTTAAAAAACTGCTAATATTGTGAAATTTAGCACATCTAGAAGAACATATGTTGCATGCACACACAAATACACAGTTTAAAGAATATTAATAAAATGAGCATCCATGTTCTCCATTCTCAGATTAAGAAATAGAACACTATTTGGACCTTAGTGAACTTTTGATTTTGATTCATGTTTTCTTCTTTCACTCGAGATAATCATAACCATGAATTTTTAGCATTTTCATTTGCTTGATTTTATTTTTTATAATACCAAATTATCTACCTATCTATCATCTATATTTTTCCTTCTGTTGAAGATAATCATAGACCATGAGTTGTTAAAATTTTTTATATCATTTCATTGTTCTATTAAATTATCCATCTTATATTTATCTATTATCTATCTACTTATTTATCATCTATAATTTTGCTGCTTTTCATATAAATGGAATCCTATATTTTATATGACTTGGTTCTTTAATTAATAGTACATTTTAAGAATCATTTTTATGCACACAGCTTTATTTCATTAATTTTTACTGCTTTGTAGTATTTTGGGACATGATTACATCATTTTATTCTATTTTATTAATGATAATTTAGACAGCTTTTCTTTTTTATTCTGATCAGTGCAGCTATGGATAAAGGCCTTCTAGTGCAAGGTCTTTGTTGGAATTTTACTGTAGGGTATTGTTAATATAAAACGCATAATAGAAACCAAACTTTAAAATTTCCTGAGCAGACAAGACCATTAAGCCATGTAAGAAAAACTAAATCTAGCTTATTTCATAAACATAAGGGAAACTTAGGCTATTTCTTGTAAATATCTCTGATAATCATTAAAGTAACTTAATTCATCTTGCTAAAGTGGTATAAGATAACACTTTTAACCAATCCTCTGCCACCTGGAAACTCAACTGTAATAACCAATCATTATGGAAGTTAAACTACTTTCTCATTTTCACTTTATAAGTCATCCTGTAACGTCAGGACTCTGACCCTCTATCACTTCTGGATTTGAAAACGTTCCAGTTCTCAAACTGTTGTTCTACACACACTAGACTACATGTTATTTTACTTATCTCATCTTAAATTTTACTGTTTCTGGATTTTTAACAGTACACGTAGGTTCAATTTCTCTAAAGATTTCTAAATTGTTTTACAATATAACTATACAAGTTTGCGTTCTAAAACAAGTGGTGCATAATGAGTCTACCCATTATACTACACCCTAGTCTTTTTATATGTAGTCATATTTTATTATTTTTAATGAAAATAAGTACACTTTAATGCAGACAAGGTAATCGATATATTTTTATTATGGTTTGTGCCATTTACATTTAAGAAATTCTTTTTTGGGGGGCGGGGGATAGTTCCCTGGCTGGGAATTGAAAGAAATTCTTCCCACCCAAGAAGGAGACATTATATTTCTATAATACATTCTAAACATGTTTTATGTGCTTTCACTTACCACACTACCATAGTTTTAATACCATTGGTAACTCACTTGCCACAATACTGTGTAGTCTTTATACTATTGGTAACTTGCTCTTTATTTTTCAGAAAAGTCTTGGCTATTTCTTGCCCTTAGTTCTTTCATATAAATTTTGTGTTCAGGTTTTTTAGTTTTAATAAATATAACATTGAGGTTTCTATTATGATTGCATTCATCTATAGATCAACAAGGGAAGAACTGACAGCTCCACAGTGTTGAGCCTTGTAGTCAGAATTATAAACTTATTCCTTTATTTACACTTGATTCAATGTCTTTTTAAAAAGTTTTATCCTCAGGGACTTCCCTGTTTCCTGGTGGTCTAGTAGCTAGGCTTCGGTAATCTCACTGTCATGGCCTGGGTTCAATTCCTGCTCAGGGAGCCAACCTTAAAAAAAAGTTTTATCCTCTATAAGTAAATATTTTCCAATAAGAGTTGGCATGCTAGGTAATGTGCAATTGCCATTTTTAGATTATATCAAAAATTATTGATCCTGGTGTATCATGGTGCAATTGATTTGTATATTGATAATCCAAAAATCTTGACATATTTATGTTAATTCTGAAATTTCCATGTTTGTTTGTTTTTAGTTTTCTTCATAAACATATAATACAAAAATAATTATGTTTTTATTTCTATATTTTCAATCTGTTTTTTAATGTAGAGGGTAGATACTACAATGTTGAATAGAAGTGGCAATAGTTATCTGGTCTAAAAGTAACTACTTTTAATGCTTTATTATCAAATGTTATCTTTGCTTTGTTATTTTATGATATCCTTTATCAGGGTATTCTATTTTAAATTTCTAACAACTTATTTCAAACACAAATAGATATAAACTTTTACTGAAAAGTCTTTTGTCTGTTGAAGTAATTACATATTTTTTATTATTTTCTTTTTATTTGTTAAATATAGAATTTTTTAATTTAAAAAATCAGAATAAACTTAATTGTGTCAGTTCCTTCTCCTATTATTTTGCTCAAAAGATTTTGATGTTTTGTGTTCCTTTGTGTTCACATGTATGTATTTATGACTAGTTAAGTGTTTGTTTATTTTATTATTGTCTTCAAAGAACCAACAGGATGGTTTAGATTATACTGTGGGTATAAACAATTCCTAACTTTTAGTCGTTTAAACAGATTTAATTCCTTATACTAGTCCCACCAACAGTTCACAAGCTTTCCCTTTTCTCCAAAACTTCACCATTATTTATTGTCTTGTCTTTTTTATCACAGCCATTCTAACAGGTATGAGGTAATATATTACTGACATTTTGATTTACTTTTTTCTGATGATTAGTGATGTTGAGCACTTTTTCTTTTTTATTCTATTAATAAATTTAATGGGGTGACATCAGTTAGTAAAATTATATGGGTTTCAAGTGTACAATTCTATAACACATCATCTATATGTTGCATGTGTGCTCACCACCCAGAGTCAGTTCTCCTTCCATCACCATATATTTGATCCCCCTTGCTTTTCTACTACCCTCTCCCCCTTACCATCTGTTAACCACTAAACTATTGTCTAGGTCTATACTTTTTCATGTACCTGTTGGTCTTTGGAATATCTGTTTAGATTCTCTGCCGAAATTTTAGTCAATATTTTTCACTATTGAGTTTTATAACTTCTTTATATATTTTGATTATTAGATATATGATTATCAGATATATGATTTGCAAATATTTTCTCCCATTCTGTAGGCTACATTTTCATTTTGTTGATGGTTTTCTTTGAATACAAAAGCTTTTTACCTTTTCTGAATAAAACTAGGTTCTTTAGAACCCTTTAATATTGAAGTCACTTCTCTATATATATGCAATTTTTGTCCATATGCATTCTTCATTTTCACCTCACAATTAAACATTATCATTATTCTTTACACAATTAATATTTGTTAGGGATGATTCACCTATGTTATGTTTTATTGGTCTATGATTCTTTCCTTTACCCAGACTCTCCATCTGACATCACTTTTCTTATGATTACAGTACATATTTTGAAAATCAATTTCAATAAAATTAATTATTATAAGGGAAAACTACAAAAATGTCAATATTGATGATCTTATAACATTTAAAATTTTACATTAAAATACATAACTATTAACAAATGTTCATCTCTCTGCCTAAAACAATATGTATCCTCATGGAAAAACTGAGAAGTGTAATTCCTAATCAAAATGTTACGAAAAATTGTGCAGCATATTGTTCATGTATATTTTAAATGAGGCTGTATTGGCAATAAATGCTATTAATTTTGTTTTCTTGAATAATATTTGTTTTTTCTGGAACTTGAAAAGTTGTATTGCTTGGTGAAGAATTTTAGATTGAAAATCTAAAATTCTCCTTTTTTAGGGGTATTTTTAGGTTTTGTTTTTCAGTAATATTTTTTTATTTTTCAATTACAATTGACATATAATATGGTAATGTTATATTAATTTCAGGCACACAAGATAGTAGTTAGACATTTCTGTAACTTATGTGGTGCTCTCCCCAATAAATCTGGTACCCATCTGACACATACAGTTATTGCAATATTATTGACTATATTCTTTATGCTATAGTTTACATACCCATAACTATATTTTTATTGTTAAATTTATTGAAATAACATTAATAAAAATTACATAGGTTCCATGTATAGAATTCTACAATACATCATCTATGTGTTGTACTATTTGTTCATCACCCAGAGTCTCTATCACTATATATTTGAGACCCCATCATTTCTCTCTCATCCTGCTTCCCTCATACCTGAGATAACCACTAACCACTAAACTATTGATTATGTCCATGAGTTTTTGTTTCTTTGTTGCTTTCAACTTTATGTTCCACTAATGAGTGAAAACATATGGTTCTTGGTTTTTTCTCTCTGGCTTATTTCACTTTGCATGATGGTCTCAAGGTCCATCCATGTTGTCATAATGGCCCTATTTCATCTTTTCTTATGGCTGAGTAATATTCCATTGTGTATACATACCACAGTTTCTTCAGCCAGTCATCTATCAAAGGATACTTTGACCGTTTCCATGATTTTACTCATAACTATTTATAACTATGAATTTATACTCCTTAATTCTCTGCCCTTTTTCTATCATCTCCCAAACACTCTTCCCATCTGTCAACAAACAAAATATTCTTGGTATCTATGTTTATTTCAGTTTCGTATATTCATTTACTTTGTTCTTTAGATTTCAACTATATGTGTAATCATATGCTATTTGTCTCACTTACTCCACTCTGCATAATACCCTCTCAGTCAGAGGTATTCAATCTTTCGGCTTCCCTGGACCACATTGGAAAAGAATTGTCTTGGGTCACACATAAAATACACTAATACTAACGATAGCTGATGAGCTAAAATAAGGTCCATGCATAATTTCTGTGATAGCCACTGCCACAGATAAGCAAAAAAATTCCTCACATAGTCATTCTAATTATGTGCCACCTTGATGGAAGATCTTTTAAAATAATCAAGCAGGTCCCAAGTTTGTGATCACTTATATAGAAAATGCACATATCTAAGTAATAAAATTTCACTAATTCTTTTTATATTTTTATTATAAAAGTTAAAGAAAAGAAGGCAACATAAAACTAGTGAGATATTTGACATTGTTTTTGAGAAACTAATGCATCAATACCTGGTTCGATGGAAGTAGTTACAATTCTCAGTGAGTTCTCAAGGTGTTCATCAGATATTTTGGTTCCAATTTTACTTTTCATGTGCTTCATCCTTGAAAATATTTCCTCACAAATGTTGTTGCTGCCAAAAAGCAATGACATGAATAAGGCATGTTTGTGAAGTGAGCAATATTTGTCTCTGGGAAGATAGGCCTTATACAAGTCCAGTAAAGAGACATGATTAAATTTTTCTTTAAGCTGAAAGTCAGATTGAAGCTCTATGCATTCCATTTGAAAATTGGCAGGTAACATACAAGGCTATCCTGGCCGTGTGTTGGACAAGCTTGTACTAGAGTATTTTAAGGGCTCACAGTTCCAGTAATATCCTTTAACTGAACTCATATAACCCAAACTGACAACAATTGACTATTTACCCTTTCTTTAATTAAAGCTGTTACTTAATTCCACAGGATGATTTTGGTAAATAATTTTCATGAAACTTCCCCTATACAATTATGTCAAGTTTCTGTGCACATACTACTTATTCTTCATCATCATTGTCATCAGCAGCAGCAGTGTCATCATCATCATCTTCAAATTTTAAATTTTTTATTTAAAAACAAATTTAAAAAATTAAAAATAAAAACCCACCTCATGAGTAAATGCTGATCCCAAACACCAAAGTAAAGGTTCAAAGGAGATATCTGTATAAATTACATCTATACCTGTGGAAACTTGCTAATACCTCCGGGTGTAGAATGCTTTTCAGAAATACTTAGGGGTTTCACATCCTCTTCTTCATTGTCTTCTGACTCTGCATTTTCCTCCACAGCTAAAATAAAATAGTTTGTTAGCCACTAATAAAACTCAACCAAGAAGAAAGTACTCAGAGAAAAGAGCATTAATATATAGTAACAGATTCTATATTTAAAAGAGCAAACAGGCAACCAGAATTTTTAGAAAGGGATTTTGGGGGCTAACATTCACTGTTTTAAGTGCAAAAATACCCCAAAACCCCCAGGCTTTTCCAGTTATAAATTACTAGATTCCCATTAGTCTATACAAAGACAGTAGTAGTAGAACTAAGCATGCTTTATAAAGCCTAAATTGGGAACAAAGTAACTGAATTAAAGAGAAAACAGCATAATAAATAAAAAATAATATACCTACTAAGTTCTGTCCACTAATATGCACAGGCCCTGAACTACACTTCAACAGTAAGAACGTACTACAGGTGGTATTATTTAAAGACCTCAAGAGAAACCTAAAAAGGAGAAACTTTCAAGATCACTAAATACTGTGAAGAAAATAAAAGGATAAATGTCTGGTATAAAACCTGCTGGTAACTTAAAATATTTGTGCAATAAGCATGATAGGCAAACCCATAAGCCAAATGAACAAACCAATGAACCCATTTCCCCACCTGATACACAGCAACCATCATGTTCAAGAGTTGATCAGTTCAACCCCACAGTGACAATATAATGCAGCTGGGACTATAAGAACCAATTCATCCTTTGCACCAGCCCCTAAACAGACCTATGAACAGAAAAACAGTACTTCAACTTAAGTCCCTGTTATTTTGCAATCTCTCCACCAAGTTCTTACAGTTTAAGAAAAAAAAACATGATAAACTTTTTATTATTACCACTGATGATTTGTGTATGGTATAATGTTGTCTTCAAGTTTTACGACCTTGCCAATCAATTTCTCATTCAATAAATTTGAACAAAATCCATTTGATGACATAGTTGTACATGTCATCACCTATTCACAGCATGGATCACCTAACATTTACTGATAACCTAAAAGGTGAGCAGTAGGCTATAGGCTACTCTCTGTGGGGGACAAAAAGATGTATGACACTATCCTAAAAAGCTTTACAATGCAACTAATGTATATAAATATGGAAAGTTGAATAGTGTGACCAGGCTTTTCCACAATTGCCAAAAAAGTGGTAAAGATGCCAAGTTTTGTATCACAGATATACAGAAAATCAGGCATATACAATATTCTTATAAAAATATTACCATAAAGATTAAGTATTAAACTACATGAATAGGAACTAAGACTCTGAAATCAAGAAAGGTTACAGTTTCTTTTGAAACGTTTCAGTACCGTTCTTAAAAATAATTGGTGCTCATTTTCATCATTACCCACCTTAAAGTAATAACCTTTGTCAGCCTTTAGTTCACAACCTGTAAATGAAGAATAAAATAAGTCTAACAAGTAAAAAAACAACACTGAAACTTCAGTGTGGGTAACCAAAAAATTAACAGTTAACTTGTAAACTAATTTTTCACTATTCTAAGTACCAGAAGACAAGGCATCGCTTCCTGGATTTCTTGAACACAGATGTGTAAGAACAATCAAATAACATCCCTACAAGGCTTTATAAATTCCACTTTCCCATTATACTATTTCATTCTCAACTACACCATGATTACCATTCTCAGATAGAAACAGACTCAAAGATTTAGTAGACCTGGAACTAAAACAAATATCTCAAACAAAACCTAATGTACAATGTTGATAAAATTCCTATTTTAAAAAAGCTGAATTACCTACCTAAGCCCCCAAGAAAAGCAATCAATTTAGAAATGAAAATCATTACACAAATACTTACACGAACAGTATGTACTTACAACAGAAAAGCTACAAATGTAAAATAACACTTGTGAGAGTCAACATTTCATCTTGGAAGTAACAGAAATGATGTACATTAAATTATGTTAAAAAATTATGTGTAAGGCAAGAACAGACATTCTATTCTAGGGTTATTTCCAATAGGAAGGTTAACAAAAATATCTTGATGTAAATTGAGCAGAAACCCCTGTTATTCAAAATAGGTAGGAATAAAAGCCTTAATATACAGTGCATGTTATTGACTCCCATTCTATGAACAAGCACATTGTTTTAAGTACCATCAGAATAAAAGCTTTATTAATTTAAATGATTTCATTTAATTGCAATCCAAGTTACTGGCACATATATACTTAAATGTTATTGTTCAATCAACAAACCTCCCCATAGTTTATAAAGAAACAAAATAAAATTGGGGCAGGGCTTGTAATTACTTCAAAGCCTGACAAAGAAATAGATTCAACAGTTAAATTTACTGAGATTAAGAACCAAAGCAGGTCTCTCCTTAGTATGGTGCGTTGAGGGAAATCCCAAAACCTTGATAAAGTATTACAACAGTACCAGGTCTTATTGACCCAGACAGATTTTCATCTTTAAAAAAAAAATTATAATGCAACAGCTCTGGAGGTGAGGATTTGGGTTTATATCTAATTTCTATTTATCACAAGTGCAATCTTAAGTCACTTTAGTTCTCCGAGCATCAGTATCCTCATCAGCAAAGTGGGCTAATCCCATCGCCCATGGCGACAGAAAACTATAAACGAGAACTACCATCATAGATGTTAATACCTGAACAAGGACCTCCAGGATCCTGGCTCCACCAGCCACTTCACCTAACAATTCCCGCCCAACAATTCCAATTAAGCCTGAGGATCCCAGGCTGTGGGTGGCTAGGTGACAAGACACCAGAGGGCCCCTGATATAGTGCTCAAACCCCCTCCTTCCCCCAAACATGTGGCAACCACTTACTCCCAGCATTTGTGGCCTCACACCGGGCCATGTCCCCTGCCCAGCAACCAGCTGAAGCACCCGGGCCCTTTGGCCTTAGAACTTTTAGCTCCTGAGGGCCAGAGGACAATACCAGGCTCTATTCATCTTCTCGGAAAGGGGGCCAATGCCTCACACCACGAGTCCACACAACCAACCTTCTGCACCCACCAACCAGGGTCCCAGCATCAAAGACACTGGCCCGGAATTCGGAAGATCATGAACTCACACATCCCTAGAAAAAAATAATGGAGGGATCTCTACCAGGTGACCCAGGCAACTGCCCAACCCTCAGCCAATGGGTTCCAAGTTACCTCAGGCCCTGGGACTCGGGGCGCTCAGGTCTCAGGCTTCAGGCCGCCTCTCCTTCCTTTCTCTTGCTGCGGCCCTTTCTCTTTCCTGTCATTTCATCCCTTAGGCTGCAGGGCTCAGGCAGCGCGCTTCCCACGTCCGACGGCTTCCAGCCTGCCTCGCTTTGTGCACCAGCACAGGCCTCGATGGGATTTCCGTCCCCGCACGGCAAAGCCACCAGGCCCTGCAGAGCCTTCCTTCAACCCCGCAGTAGTTACCAAAAAGGTAGTTCGGGGGCTTCAGGGAGCCCATATTTACGTCCATGGAATCTTCCATGGGGTGGTTGCATGCACTTAGGTGAAAGAGAATATAGACTCAGATAAATGACTGCTGCTGGGCATAATAGGCCGCGAGACAGAATAGCACCAAGGAAAGGACATGGGCTCCCTGCGCGCATACACACACACACACACACACACACACACACACATATGTATGCATGTGTATATAATGGCACCTTGAAGATCTCAGAGAGCTCTCAAATTCCCGTTGCCACACGCGTGCTCAGAAGTGCTCCTTCCCCTACCATAGCCCTCCTACACAAGGGCTCACAACCCCACTCCTTTCTACCTCGCCCCCCAGTTCCTCCCGGTACGTCGTGGGCTCCCACTGTGCACTCGTATGCCGGCCCACTCCTCCACCCCACTGCTGCCTCCCCACGCGTGCTTTCTAATGGTAGCAGTGGCCCTACCCCTTCCAAGCTTTCCACGTTCTCCCAGCTGAGGTGCACAAGCCTTGCGCCGAGAGCCTGTCCAGCCTACGCTGCAAAACGGCCAGGGCAGCCCTTAGCAGTAGTAGAAATGCAGGGTGAGCCCGTTGTAAGCCAGAGAGCTGCTTGATTCACCTTTCTCTGTCCCCTCATGCCCCACAGGCCTCGCAACAGGCATAACCACTTCAGGATTTCTGACTTGCCTAAAGGCCTGGGTTCAAAGTTAAAGCTTCAGGTGCCAGAGACAGAGAGGGCTACAAATTATTATTTGTGGGGAGAAAAATATGTAGTTGATGGCTGAAATTATTCCACTGTTTTTTTCTGAGGAATCATCGAAGTTGAAATCCCTCACCTTTTTGTTATTTTGGTTATATTTGAGTCAGCCTCTTCTATATGAACAGGGCAGGAATCAGGCCTGAGTGAGTGCTCTAGACCAGTGGTTTCTAACCTTCTGTTTGTATATCCCTTTGAAACCCATTTCTATAAATTGTACCCATGGTTTTTAAGCTGTTTTTAAATATTGACACTTTTGTTCAGTGCCTATCTTATGTAAAATACTGGAAATGAGGTGATAAGTTAGGAAGGAAAAATTACTACACTGAAAGCACACATTTAATTTTATAATATTGGTATATTAAATATTGATAAATGATAAGTATTTAAACATTAAATACAAAACTACTTGAAAAGAATCATGATTAAAGACAACACACTTGGTCAATAACTAAACTGATCCAATAGTCTGGTTATGGATGTATTTATATGTTTGGGCAAGTTCTAGAAATGTCACAAATGGATTGCTCTGAAACTGTGAGTAATGACTGATAGAAGAGCGGTTTGGGGGAAGGGTTCATAGCCAATCATCATTGGCTAATGTGATCTAATTTTGAAGTGTCTCCATGAATAGTGATTCAAAATTAACATTTATTCCATAACTAACCTTTTGCATTTTTTTACTTTACTTGGTTTTCACTATTATTGATTATTTTTGGTGTACTCCTAAATGGCCCAGTACTATGCCCAGGGGAGTACTTACCACTGCTTGGGAACCAATGCAGTAGACAGACAAGGTTTTAGAATGGCCATATATCCATAGTATGTGCCTACATAAGGTCCTGTGAGGCAGATGTGACTAACCCCACTTTGCAGAGAGAAGAAGCTCCCCAAACAGGTAAAGTGATGAGACAATTCTCTAGCTCCAAGTCCAATTCTGACATCCTTTTAAAAGAGCTTGGAGTGTTATGTGTTGATCCACTCCCTGAGACAGTGCAGTTCTTAATCTTTAACATTCCTAAGAATGTTCTGACCTGTAAAGAAAGCATATGACTTTTAAGAGATGCATAAACCTTCATTAGACCCTTTGGACATAAACCTGGAAATTAACATTCTAAATAAGCTACACTTCTATAAACTAAAGACCCCCACAGCCCGTGAGCACTGGTGAGTTTTGAAGATCCCTCTAATTATCATTCTTACATTCACAGATCACACAATAAATTTAGTAAGTACAGTGGAGAGTAAGTATAGTGATAGCAGTACCACCTAGTTGGGAAGATAAACTGTAATACACATGAACCAGTTGTTAATTAATAGAATCAAAACCCTAAATTTGGAGCAATCAATGCAACCAATATATGAATGGGGCCAAGGTGTTCTCCTTCTGCAACTGAAGGAGAATCTTCACCAACTTTGTTTTTGGATCTTTTGAGATTCAGAGTATGACCACTTGCTAGAGATGAGACCTGGCAGGATATCTATTGTAAGGAAACTGAGGGAGGAAGGGGAGGACTGCAGTCGAAGGATTTTGGGGGATTAAGCATGAGAAAGTCTCAAAAGAAGCTACAGGAGAGTGGTGGAGAAAGAATTAATGTTCTTTGAGTCCCTGCAAGTGAAAACTGGAACTGATATGTAATTCTTTCCTGAATTTGAGACCTTATTATTCAAATGCAGCTCTGAATAGAGTATAAACCATATGGGAGCTGTAGTCATGTTATATAAATAACACTTTTTGTTTTAATATATTATGGACCTAGTCTAGATATGATCTCATGGAGGGCTGTCCAGAAAAAATCCAGCCATGAATGTTTCTATTTTTCATATTACATGGCTGGGATACTTTTCAAACAACCCTCATATAATCAAACTGATACATTATCTTTGTACATATATGCTAATGGATTTCTACAAGTAGTTTCACAAATATATTCTAAGAAATAGACTTGCATAGTAAAAAGGCAGGTATTTACTTACAAATATATGTACATATAAATATGTTAGGCAGGAAGCTAGCATGAGTGACAGGCAGAGCAGAAGGTAATATAATCAACAACTTGCACTACCCAGGTCCACTCCCTAGGAACCACCTATGTCCAACCCCCAGGGACTAATTTAGACCATCCTGATAAAAGGCAAGTAAAGTCAAACCAGAATTACCTAGTTTTTGACACCTGCGTAGAATGTTAAAGCTTGCCCTTGGCTTAACCTTACCTTCATTATAATATAATTATAATAAATTGGTATGTAGTTTTGCCTTTCCCCCTACTCCATGGGTTTTTCTGTATGCATTCTGTGTAGGAGCATGCGCAGAAAGAAAACAGTCATATGACCTACACATGTCAATCAAATGACCTAAGCCTGTATGTCCCCCTGCAGGACTGGCTCAGTGCCAACAATAAAACTCAAGCCCCATCTCCTTCAGGGCCTTTGTCTCTTTTGGCTTGGCCCATTTCTCTCTTGAAATGTATTTCAATAAAGCTTTACTCTGCTTCCCTTTGTTTTGCTGATATCTGTAATTCTTTACTTCACCTGCAAAAAGAACCCGCTCTTCCTTCGCTGCCTCTGTGCAGTAAGGAATGCATCATTTTTTTTTTTTTTTGGTATGTGGGTAGCTCCCTGATCAGGAATTGAACCCAGGCCACAGCACTGACAGCACCAGCGCCGAAGCCTTAAGCCACTACACCACCAGGAAACTCCCCAGGGATACATCATTTTTGTTTATGTAAATAAGGTCATTTGTTAAAGCATTGTCTTAGTCTGTTTGAGCTGCTATAACAAAATACTACAGACCGAGTAGCTTATAAACAACAGGAATTTATTTCTTCCAGTTCTGGAGGCTGAGAGTCCAAGGTTAGTGTGCTAGCATGGTCCAGTGAGGCTAGCTGTCTTCCAAGTTTTAGATTTCTGGTTGTGTCCTATTGTATCCTCTGATGGTGGAAGGGGCTAGAGTCCCATTTAGCATTTCTTTTATAAGAGCCATTCATGAGGGCTCCATCATGACATAATCACCTCTCACAGGCCCCACATAATAATAGCATCACTTCTGGAGTTTAGGATTTCCATATATGAATTTGGGCAGGATGCAGACATTCAGACCATAGCAATTGTTCTGCAACTTCCCTTCCTCATTTCATGTTGTTTAGCAATCTTTCCATGATATTATATAGAGGCCCACTGCATTGTTTTTAGGAGTTATGTTATATTCCACAGAATAAACATATATACTATTTTCAAATTACAGGTTTGATTTATTTATTTATTCATTTGTTAACACATTATGCGATGGAAATTTAAAAACATGTAGAAAAATAGAATATTATGAGGAACAGCCATGTATGAATCACCCAGCTTCAACAATAATCAACATACAGCTAAACTTGTGTCATATGCATCTCTAGATCTCCACGTGTGCAGCTCTCGCCTCTCCAGTCCTTGGCCTCTCAAAACTCCCACTTTTGGCTCTTGAGTCATTTTACTCCGACCCCTTTGGATTATACTTTCTCTTCCATAAACTATTTCTTTGTTTCACCTCTAAAAAAACAAACAAAACAAAACAACAACAAAAACTCCTAATTCTGTCTCCTCAACTCAAGGAAACAACCCACTGAGCTACAACATGCATTCCCTTTGCTGTGACCTGGAAGCTTTCCCCAGGCACTCAGCTGGGCCATCATTTGTTTCATCTCTCTCAAGCATGACTGTCCTGTGCCGTTAGTGGCAAAGTCTGAAAATAGTTATTTCAAATACAGGGTCAGGCAGGAGTTAACACCATTTTTAAAGTACTTATGAATGTGGTCATGATAACATTGTTATGTGATAAAATTACATGCTTATGATTTTGGTATAGATTACCAGCTCATAAAAAAGGGATGTTATTTGTGCTGGACCCTGTATTTTGTCAAATTTTCAGTTGTTTAAAATGAAAATGTAAATCCAGTACCTATTAATACATCATGGTCAGAAACAGAAGTTCAAGACCATGGAATTGTTTTTTCTGGTCTTTTTTTATTTTTTTACTATTTGCCTTATATCCCCAGGACTTATTTAGTAACTGGAAGTTTGTACACTTACCCATTTCACCCATCCCTATCTCTGGCAATAATCAATCTATTCTATTCTCATTTATAAGTTTGATTGTTTTTGTCTTTTGGTTTTTATAGATTCCACCTATAAGTGAGATCATACAGTATTTGTCTGTTACCAACTTGCTCATTTAGCATGATGCTCTCAAGGTTCATCCATGTTGCCAAAAAGCACAGGACTTCTTTCTTTTTATGGCTGTAGGATATTCCATTGTGCACAGACGTGTGTGTGTGTGTGTGTGTGTGTGTGTGTGTGTTACATTTTCTTTACCAGTCATCTATTAAATGAATCCATTCAACTTCCATTCATTCATTCAACACTTAGGTTGCTTCTATGTCTTAGCTATTGTAAATAATCCTGAAATGAATATGGGGATGCAGATTTAAATTAGTGTTTTTGTTTCCTTTGAATAAGTACCCTAAAAGTGTAATTGCTGGATGATGTGGTAATTCTATTTATTAATATTTTTAGGAATCCCCTTACTGTTTTTCATAATGGCTACACCAGCACTTGCTATTTCTTGACTCTTTGATAATAGCCATTCTAATAGGTGTGAAGTGATATCTCACTGTGGTTTTTATTTGCATTTCCCTGATAGTTAGTGATAAGCATTGTTTCATGTACCTGTTGACCACCTATATGTCTTTTTTGGGAAAATATCTATTCAGATCCTCTACCCATTTTCTTAATTGGATTGGTCAAGGTATTTAGCTACTGAGCTGTGTGAGTTCTTTATATATTTTGGATATCAACTCTCTATGAAATATGTGATTTGCAAATATTTTCTCCCATACTGTAGGTTCTATTACTTTTTAACATAAGGTTTGAAGTTTCAGTTGTCTCTAAAATTCCCAACTGGAACAACAAATCCTGTTTATTACATTGTTATTATTTTAAAAGCCACTTTTCGTTGGCCATCATAATATGGATAATTCTTTCCCTATTTGTTCTACATAATTTTATTGAATGCCAAGTATATGCAAAGCACCCATGTCAGACACTATAATTTTACTTGCTTACTATCCATTTCTGACCCCCTTGACTTTTTCCTATAGAGATTGGAAATTTAATACTACAAATCCCAGCCTCCCTCATGTTTAGGGGTAGCTAGGTGACATAGCCTGGTTAAGACAAGTAAATAGAAGTGTGATGTGGAGAAAGGAGTACAAAAGCCTTATGCCCTATTTTTTTTTCTACCTAGAACATGATTTCTTGAGTTGGAATAGCCATTTTATGTTCATCAGACAAAAAGCATAAGGGTGACTAAAGTAAAAATATCTACTATGACAGATAAGCAAAAGAGTCTTTTCATAATAATCCTAATTGTGAGCCTCCTGGTTCAGAGGGTCTTTTAAAACAACTGAACTGGTCCTAAGTTTGCGATCACTGATATAGAAAATGTACATATCTAAGTAAAAGTTCATTAACTGTTTTTGATATTTTTATTATAAAAATAAAAGAAAATAAGGCAACATAAACCTAGTGAGATATTTTACATTGTTTTTAAGAAACTAATGCATCAATGTCTGATTTGATGGAAGTAGTTGCAATTCTCAGTGAAATCTCACGGTGTGCATCAGATTTTTCGTTCTAATTTTATTCTTCCTGTCATCCTTGAAAACACCATAGTTTGCCCTGCATAATGCTCTCCTATCTATAATGTCCACCCACATTTTTGGCCCAAAATTTCAGAAAAAAGAATCTTTCATTTTACTTTTTTTAATTCAAAATTTTATTTGTTTATATTTAGCTACCTGTTTTTTGTATTATAAAGGAATTTTTGCATTTAATTTTTAACATTTTACGGTAAGAGACATTTTATATAACAGTTAATTACAAAACACAGCGTCCAAAAAGTTGTATGTATAAAATTCTTTTATATAAAAAAACAAAAATAAAACAAAAAACCATTATTGTATTTCAGATTATTAATTTGCATACAGATATTTGTATTGATTTCTAGAGTTTTAACTCATAAGCATAAAGAAAAGAATTAAAAACATTTATATAGATAACAGAATTAGTACTACCCACGTATAATACCCATGTATAATCCTTATTTTTCCCTCACAAATTAGGCAAAAAAGTGCACATTATACACAGCAAAATGTGGTAGTTGTTCACACACGTAGGTGCTGCCAAAAGGCGATGACATAAATAAAGTGTGATTGTAAAGTGAGGGATATTTGTCTCTGGGAAAATAGGTCTTATTAAAGTCCAATAAAGAGACATGATCAAATTTTTCTTTTAAGTTAAATGTCAGATTGTACCTCTATGAATTCCATTTGAATAATGGTAGATAACAAATTTATGTTGACTTAAAACGTAGTTGCATACATACCAAAGTATTGATTATATTTCCAGAAATATTGAAACCTGTTTTCAAATTCCTGTATCAAACTGAAAAGCAAGGCTGCATATTTTTCACTGATCACAGGATTTTGTTTAGCCAAAATGTCAAAATGCATAGAAGTGTTTGCCTTAATTTGAGCATGCCATATTTTCAGTGTCATTTGGAATACTGTTCTAGTTTGAAACATTGTATTGATAAGTTGGTTTTCACCTTGAACATACATGTTTAACTCATTTAAATGAGCAGTGAAATCCACTAAAAATGCTAAATCTGTAAACCAGTTTTCATCATTAAATTCTGGAACAAATTCTGTTTTTGATTCCACAAATGACTTGATTTCATGTTGCAAATCATAAAATCTTTTTGACATTTTGCCTTGACTTAGCCATCTTACTTCCCAAAAGTAAATGCTGTTGCCATAGTCAGCAGCCATACTTCTAAGAAATTTCTGGAATTGGCAATGATTCAGTCCCTTGGCCCTTATGAAATCCCTTGATGGCAATTTACATGATGTTATCTGTTTTTAAAGCTTTTGCGCATAAATTGTCTTGATGTACTATGCAATGATACTCCATCAAACCTGAATGTAGGTGGCAACTGCATCTTTTATAAATTTTACAAATCCCTCTCCTTTACCTACTATCATCAGGACTCCATCGATAACTATAGCAGATATGTTTACAATGGACAAAAATTTGTTTTAATGTATTTTTTACTGCTTTATATAAATCTCTTGATTTAGTTGTGTGTTTAATGGCACTAAAGAAGCCATTTCTTCAGTGACATTATATGCTTTATCAATACCTGTAATAAAAATGGCAACTTGTGCCATGTCTGTAGGGAAAATTTTATCTGCCATGACTTCCATACTTTGCTTAATGAACTCATCATCAGTAAATGGTTTTGATATTTTTCTATTAAATTTGCTACCATATAACTTGCTTTTATCTGTTTGAGTTGTAACTTTTGTTTTGAACTTTGTTGAGAAGACATATTTTTTTCTGTTCTACTATTTGGTCCTTCTGACACATTCTTTATACACACCGAATTTGGCATCACATTTTTGTATATAATCCCTTTACAAATTATAGCCTTTGAAAACTGGCATGAATTCCCTATGAATTAAGCTGAATGCCTTACTAGTAGCCTCAACACAAAACCAATCATCTGTCCATTTTTCATTGAACAATATTCCTTCATCTGTAATTTTTCTTTATGAGGGTTCTGTTTTCTTTTGAGACATTATAATAATATATAAATAACTATATTCACTTTTATTATAAAAATTAATAGAAAATTAAAAGCAAGGTTTAATAATCAAATAAGAATACTTTCTTACATGTCTTCTAAATAATATTGAACACATTTACAAAGTTAGGTTGAAATATTACCAATAATTGCTCCATTTTACTAGAAATAGCACCAAGTCACCACTAACACATGTAACATCTGATGGTCCCCATTAAACCGTCTGCACTTGTAAGATAACACACTGGAAGCTGCACACTGCTGTAGAACTGAGGCCACACGCGCATGCAAATAGCAAGAGTGTTGGAGCAGCCGCACTATTTCTAATACAAAATACACACTTGAATTTTTTGTCACAATTCATTTTATGCAACATTGAAACAGAATCTTCTTGCTCTTTATTTTATTAGTTAATTTTAATGGTTTTGCATTTCTTCTGGGTGAACTGTTTGCAATTGTGATGCGAATTACAGATAATACTCCAGTATTTGTGAGTGTAACATACTCTGATTATTTCATTCCATTCCTTTGTCGTCCACAAAGTTTACACTCAAGAACCGCACAATTAAGTTACATTAAAAAAAATCACAAAAATCTTGTAATGTCTTAAGAAACTTTACTAATTGGTGTTGTGCTGTATTCAAAGCCAACTTGGGTTGCATGGGGCCTGCTGGCTGCAGTTAGACAAGCTTGCTCTACATGCTTCCATATTGCAGCACGTGGCAAGGCTTCATTCTTTTTCATGACTGAGTAATAGTTCATTGTATATACGTACTACTTCCTTTTTTACCCACTCGTCTTCACTTTTCACTAAGGGTGCCTCCATATCTTGGTTATTGTAAATAATGCTGCAATGACCATAGAGACGCACTTCTCTTCGAAGTTTGAATTTCTCTGAATAAATATCTAGAAGTGAGATTACTTGGTCCTAATTCATCTCTTGTTATAACCTTTGCAGGGTTGTCTAATGTTTTGTATTCTCTGGGCCACATTGGAAGAAAAATTGTCTTAGGCCACACATAAAATGCACTCACACTAACGATAGCTGATAAGCTGAAAAAAGGTCCGTGCATAATTTTTGTAATGTTTAAGAAAGTGAGACTCATTCAAAGTCATCCTAGACCACATGTGGCTGATGGGCTGCAGGTTGGACAAGCTTATTTTAAAGTCTATTTTGTAGAAGTACTGATACCCCATCTTTTTGTTTCCGTTTCCATTTTCATTACATATATTTTTCCATTCCTTCTTTCAGTCCAGGTGTATCTTTTGATCTGAAGTGAGTCTCTTGTAGACAGCATTTGTAAGGGTCTTCTTTTTTTTTTTCTTTCAGCCACAATGTGCCTTTTGATTGGAGCATTTAATTCATTTATATTTAAAGTAATTATTGAAAGCTATATAGTTACTGCTATTTTATTATTTATATTTTAGCTTTTCTATTTCTTTTTCCTTTTACAAAAGTCCTTTTAACATTTCTTGTAACACTGGTTTGGAGATGATAAACTCTTTAGCTTTTTCTTATCTGGGAAGCTCTTCATCTATCCTTCAATTCTCAGTGATAGCTTTGTGAGGTAGAGTGATCTTGATTGTAGATCCTTGCTTTTTATCACTGTAAATATTACATGACAAGCCCTTCTGTCCTGTAAAATTTCTTTAGAGAAATCAGCTGTCTTATGGGAGACCCCTTGAAGGTAACTAACCACTTTTCTTTTGATGCTTTTAAGATTCTCTCTTTGCCTTTAACCTTTGGCATTTTAATTATGATGTATCTTGATGTGGGCCTGTTTGTGTTCATCTTGTTTAGGACTCTGCTCTTCCTGGGCTTGTATGTCTTTATCTTTTACCAGGTTAGGGCAGTTTTCCATCATTATTTTTTCAAATATGTTTTTAATTCTTTGACCTCTCTCTTCTCCTCCTCATACCCCTATGATATGAATGTTGGCATGCTTCATATTTTCCCAGAGGCCCCTTAAATTCTCATATTGTCACTTTTTTTTTTCTGTTCTGACTGGGTGTTTTCTGCTATCTTATCTTTGAAATTTTTATTTAATTCTTTGTTTTATCTAATCTGCTGTTGCTTTTCTCTAATGTATTCTTTATTTCAGTCATTGTATTCTTCAGTTCTGATTGTTATTTTCTGTTCTGTATATCCATTTTTATGTATCTTATTTCTTTGTTGAAATTCTCACTGAGATCACAGAACATCCTCCTAATGTGTTTTAAGCTCTGCATCTGATAGATTTTTTGTTGTTACTTTGTTTAGTTCATTTTCTGGAACTTTCTTCTGTTTGCTTGCTTGTTGAACAAGATTCTTTGTCTCCTCATGTTGGCTCTTTGTGGACTGTGTTAAGTGTGTGTGTGTGTGTGTGTGTGTGTGTGTGTGTGTGTGTGTATTGAGTAGAACTATTATGTCTCCCAGTCTTAGTAAAGTGGCGTTATGTAGTAGGTGTCCTGAGGGGCCCCATAGTACAGTGTCTCTGTCCCCCTGAGCCAGGTGCTGTGAGTGTGTTCCTTGAGTGGGCTATGCCCTCTTATTGTCATTGGGCTTTGATTTCTGTTTGCATGTTAGTGGAAGGCGCTGAACCTCAGGCTTATTGGTTGTGAGGACCGTCCATGACTACAGTGGAGGAGCTGTGGTGCAGGAGCTGACCCTATGGAGCACGATTCACTTTAGCAGAGCACTGATGCCTGTCCAGACTGCCCTTTGGGTATGTCCTTACTGGAGGAAGTCAAGCAGTGTTCCACCTCCTTCAAAGCCAGACACTGAATGTGGTGACATTAGTCACAGAGAAATTAGTCACAAATAAGTCTACAAATGATGGTCATCAATGCTGGGTTTGGAGATGCCTAGAAGAGGCCACCTGCAAACTGAGGCCTTCTCCCACTAGGGCCAAGCTTGGGGCTGCTTAGCGGAAATTAAAGGGCATGCTGAGGCCAAATGCTTCTTGTTTCTTATTTGTAAACCTTTAAGAGTTTTTAGGAAAGTCTGCAGCATGAGCCAAGACAGGGCATTTGTATGGAGAAACCACTAAAACCATCTTGGGTGGGGTCTCAGGGCATCACCAGGGCAGTGGGAGTCAGGGGAGAGAAAGGAAAGGTGTTAGTTTAGCCAGGTTGATGGAGACTCAGGTATGGAGAGTCTGCCTGTGTGTGACACTGGAAGAAGAGAAGAAAAAACAAAATTTGTGGAAACTTTTCTCTCCAGCATTAGAAATCTGAGCTGGGGAATATGATGTGGGGCTGGGAATCCTTACTCCTTAGGGAGGACCTCCGAATCTGAGATATTTCTCCTAATTTTTAGCCTCCACATGTGGATGTGGGACCTGCCTGTTCTGTGTCTCCACTTCTCCTACCAATCTCAAAAGTGGTATTTTTTGTATGTTTTTAGTCATAGGACTTTCTTTCAGCTAAATTTTAAGTGATTCTCAATGATGGTCATTCTGTAGTTTAGTTGTAATTCTGATATGGCCATGAGAGGATGCAAGCAGTGTTTGCCTTACTCCACCATCTTGACCAGAAATCCTGACAGTTTTTTTTTTCTTAGCATATTCTTTATGGTACCTTATTCATTTATGGCATCCATATGGTACTGTTAAGAATCAACTCACAGCTTAATTTTGTTTCTTGGCAATCAACGTATTTATTTGACTGTTTTTACTTTCTTGTTTATATTTTGAAGTTTTGAAAGGATATGTCTATGTGTGATTTTCTTTTTTTTTTTTTTTTTTTTTTTTTTTTTTTTTTTTTTTTTTTTTTTGCTTTTTGTTATGTGGGTAGCTCCCTGACCGGGAATCAAACCCAGGCCGCAGCGCTGACAGCGCCAGCGCCGAAGCCTTAAGCCGCTACACCATCAGGGAACTCCCTGATTTTCTTTTAATTTGTCACGGTACTTTATGCCTTAGCTTTACGCAGGGCACTTTTTTAGACTTTTCACACTGAGAAGGCTATACTGTCTTTCTCTTTAAATGCAAATATGGCTTTCAAAATGAAAGCTCAGGCATGGTTTAACAAATATCCCTAAAGTGAATACTTTGGAGGGTTTTTTTTACCCCCAAAGTACATGACACGTCTAACAGGTAACAACAAATTGCCAAATGTTGTAAAAATTGAGTGAGTTATTCCTTTGACAATCTTCTTCAATCAACAACTCCAAATTCTCAATAGCTAATAACAGCATAATGTATTTTTCTTATTGACACACTCTGATAAAGCATGGCTCTCTTGAATCCAGCTAGAATCAGCTGAGTTGTGCTTCACATTGTAATTGTTACTGGTCTGCTCCATATGTACTTTCTCTCTGGGATCAGTGATTACTCAAGGAGATGTTCTTATTAAGGCATTCAGAAATGCAAAAAAAACAATTCTAACCTGATCAAGCACATTTAAACTTCTGTTAATACCAAGTTTACTTACATTTATTGATCAACACAAGTCACATGGCTAAACTCAAAGTTGTTGGAAAGAAGGCATCACTACCTGTTCCCCTAGGATCCCCTTCGTAGTACTGGTAAGGCTATAGATATAAAGTTCTGTAACAGGGAAGTAAAGAATTAAAAAAGAATTTAGTCCATCCCAAAAATCTTCAATGCATTTGGGATTAAACTTTGAAAAACAGATGATGCACATATATGTATTCATGTAATATATACCATATATGACATATAACATACATTACATATTTATATATAAGACTTTTCTCTGGCCATAATATTCTTTAATACATTAATCTTCACAAGGAAATAGGACACTTATTATACAACCCAGAAAATCTGTACCAAACAAATAACCAAACCCAACAGAAAAGAGATATACTGAAATGCATGGGCTCATGATACATTCCTAAACATGTAGGCTTCAAATTACATAAAGATATATTCTGTATCACTTTTTCTTACATACCAAGAATTATTGATTGAAAACTATGAGGAATAATAATGGAATATCTGAAGAAAACTTTAAAATATATATATAACATATATAATGAAGATTTTAATAATTGTATTGAGAATAAAAATTGAGAAAGCTAATACATACAATCTTATATATAAATTTAGAAATTTTTTAAAAAGATCTTGATTCAATCAAAATTCAACTATAGCTGTATAACAAGTAAATTACAACAGCCATATTTTATTTCCCATTCATGATTTAGGTTAATTGTGGATTTGCTATGGACTTGCTACATATATTTTCATTCTGGAGCCCAGATAAATGAAGCAATTCCTATCTGGGACATTGCTGTTCTTATTGCAAAAGGAAACAAACCAGCAAGGTTGGTGGAAACCTGATTGCTCTTAAAACTTTTCTATGGAAGTGGCATGTCACTCTGCTCATGATTCATTGGTTGAAGCAAGTTACATTGGCAAGAATAATGTCAATGTATTGGGAAAGTATAATTTTCCACAGGAATGTGAACTGTAAGTTGTTTCATCAGTTTCTGGTTGATAGTGAAACAAATTACCACAAATTATTATCTTGTATATTTATTATCTTTTTTATTGTTAAATTTATTAGGGTGACATTAGTTAGTAGAAATTACATTGGTTCCCGGTGTACAATTCTACAGTACATTGTCTTTGTGTTGCATTGTGTTCTCTTCCATCACCGTATATTTGACGCTCCCTTCCCCCAGTCCCTCTCCTTTTACCCTCAGGTAACCAATAAACTATTGACTGTGCCCATGAGTTTTTGTTTTTTGTTACTTTCAGTTTTATATTCCCCATATAAGTGAAGTCATAGGGTTCTTGATTATTTTCTGTCTGACTTATGTCACTTAACATGATGATCTCAAGTTTCATCCATGTTGTCAGAAATAGCAGTATTTCATCTTTTCTTATGGTTGAGTAATATTCCATTGTGTAAATGTACCACAACTTCTTTATCTAGTCATCTCTCAAAGGACACTTTGGTTGTTTCTATGACTCAGCCACTGTGAACAGTGCTGCAATGAACATGGAGAAGACTAAAATCATACCAAGTGTATTTCCTGACCACAAATCTTTGAAATTGGAGATCAACTGCAAAAAGAAAGCAGAAAAAGCCACATATACATGGATATTAAACAACATGTTATTAAAAAATGACTGGTTCAAAGAAGAAATAGAAGAATTTTTAGAATACATGTAAACTAGTGATGATGAAAACACAGCATATCAAAATTATTGGAATGCAGCAATTTATTATCTTACAGATCTAGAATCTAGATGTCTTAAAATCAGGTATCAACAGCCTACATTTCCTCTGAAGGATCTAATGGGGAATTCATTTCCTCTTCTTATCCAGCTTTTCAGCATTTCTTGGCTAATTGCCCCTTTTTTCACCTTCCAAGCCAACAACATAGTCTGCAAATCTCTCTCTCTCCCCCTGCCCTCTCACCTTTGCCTTTGTTACTGCATCTCCCTCTCTTACAGTGACCTCTCTTGCCTCTCTCTAATAAGCACTGTTGTGAATACACTAGACCTACTTGAAGAATTCAATATAATCTGCCTAGCTCAAGATCCATAAATTAATCATATCTGCAAAGTCCCTTTTGCCGTGTAAATTACAGGGTTTCTGGGCATTAGGGCATGGCCATCTTTGGGAGAACATTATTCATCCTGTGTAACAGCAGAGAGAAAGTAAATAATTTAAAAATTAAACAATTTACACAGACTGTCCTTTTGGTCAGGAAAATTAAATTTCTTGTCATTCATATGTAAATATTCTAAGACTCCCCCGCCCAAGCACTATATACAAGAGTCTAGTCTAGCATCAGAATCAATGTGCAGAATCCATTTTTTCTGTTAGATTTGCATATAGTTTATCTTGATCCAGAGAATAAATAATTAATAGAATACACCTAATAAGTACAGAATAACTTTAACAGAAACTCTTATTCAGAAAAGGGAAGAATAAAAGTTGCAGAGCAGACACAACTCCGTAACATTTCTGAAATTTCACTGGGAGTGGTATCATCCTGGTCCACTCTTTTCCATGGATCTTGCTTCAGCCTCTGATTGTTCTTTTTCAATATCTTTCTTAGTTCCATCCAAATAAAGCATTAGAAAAAAGTCTCTCCTTGGGAGCTCAGATTATTTTCCACAGGAATTTGGGGCTCAAGGTCATGCACTAGTGGATTCCAATCAACTTTGTAAGCCAATATCCACACCCAAAGTTTCATGGGAAGTTTCTCTGTCAAGTCTTAATTACAGGTACTTTAAACTTAATAGAAGAGCTATTCCTTAGGCCTTTTGCTCTGAACCACTTTTGACTAATTGGAAATATTCACTGGGTACCAATTTAATCACAGTTAGAAGATTTAACAAAGGAAATGATAGCCATAAACTTGATTCAGTTCTTACCACAAGGCTGAATTTCTATTTTGCTGTGTTGGTCTTCTTAATTTTGTTTTTCACACTGGAGGAAGATCAGTAACATCTCCCCACCCAACAAGTCCCAGAATATAAAGTCATTAAATTTTCTTTTAACCCTATTTATAAAGGATTTGCTTTAATAAACTCATCTTGTAGCACCCTGTGAAATGTTGACCAGCATTCTATTTTCTGGCTCTCAACTGAAACCATGGGTTTATTTTTCTCACCATCTTAAGAATTGCTCCAGGAGACAGAAAATACAAACCACCACCATAATGCACGAATAAACTTTCTTTGCTATTCAATGACTACTGCAAGAACCTATGCCACTATTTTTTTTTAATGTAGAACCCCACTGCTGGTAATGGTATTTTTATCAGTACATTTAGTCTAGATATAATTAACACCAAAATCTCAGTGTTGCAACTATATATCTCTACTCCTAGCTTATTTTATGTATTCATGATGAATCAATTTCTTTCTACATTCCTTCATATTGCACTCAGGTTATAGAACTCACTAAATTATAAATTATTTAATTACAAGAAAATTATTTGTTATCTAGCAGAAGTTTTGGTACACAGTAGGCCTTCATTATCTATATTAACCTTACATAAGAGAGATTTTATTATTAGAAAATTTACAGAGATAAAAAGAAACTTGAAATAATATGAATGTGTAAATGCAACTGTGTATTTCTGAGTTAAAACACAAAAGTTCATGGATCAAATTAGATTCACATGAACTATAGTCATTACTAGCATGAAATTATTTTCTAATGATTTTAAAATAACAAGTAAATTGTATAGTGAAAACAGAAAGACTGAAACATTGAGAACAACTTCCCTGGTCTTATTTTCCCTGCATTGGACAAGACCTGTCTGGGTCAGAGTAATAGATTTGAACTGTAAGGAGATTCATCAGATGTGTCACACACAAAGAGAATTTCAATTATACAGTTGTAGCTTATGCAGTTGTAACTTATATGACATTTTGCAAAGAGAATGCCTTGTAAATATACAGAGTCTACGTTTGTTTTCCAAAAAGCAACCCTAAACTGCAGGCCTTCTGCTAAAAGTGTGCCAGAGATAAAGATTCTCCTCATAGCAATATAATTAGCCTATTTGCCAAGAGGTCCAATTACCATCATGTTTTCCGGAAGATTATCCTGGGTCACCTGCCTTCTTTCTCAGAATGTCCCACAGGGAAGAATTAAAAAATGGGTCACAGTCCATTTGTTTTAACTCCTCAAAACTTTGGTAAATTCAAACATCAAAAATAAAAGTCTAAGGACTAATTTATATATGTAGGACAAGTGTTATAACATAATCTAGTAACTAATCTAGTTTAATAAAATATTCTAGATT